>MDKH01056792.1:0-11643 GCA_005239495.1 Nicotiana undulata | reverse complement strand
GACCGAGTCACCACGTCGTACATGTTACGGGATGGATTTCCATGGGCCAATGGCCAATTACGTGTACTGAGAGGACTACATGTGAGAGTTGCATAATACATACATGGTATTTAATTGTTATTTACGGATATTGTCACTGATATACTCGGTTGTTCCTGAAATATTCATTATTTGAACTATGATTTACGGAGGTTGAGTTCGTCACTACCTCCTCAGACCGTAGGTTGTTTTCGTTACTTACCTGCACACTGTGTGTGCAGATCCAGGTGCACCGAGATTTGACGCGGAGCGGTGATAGCAGCCATTCTCTCAGAGTCGGCGAGGTAGCAACTGGAGTTCGCTGTCCCGTCCCTCTTTTCCCTTTTCTTCCTATATGTATTAAAACTTTGAAACTTAAAACTTCAGTTTTATTATTCTCAGTTGTATTGATGTTAGTAGCTCATGACTGCATGACTCCAGATCCTAGGGTGATTGCTGGAGCCCATTTCTTTTGTTAGGCGGTTTAAATGATTTAAAATATTGGTATTTCTATGAATTGAGCCAATGACGAGTAAATTTCTTTAGTAAATGAATTGAGTATTGTTGTAACGGTTGGCTAGCCTGGTTCCACGACAGGCTCCATCACAACCCGGAAACGGGTCGTGACACTTACATAACTACCAGCGCGGCTCGTAGCCCGATTTAAACATCTCAAATCATATTAAAACGCGAGGATTTTGTCCTCAATTCTGAATCACAAGTAATATGCATATCGCCACCCAAAACCTTCTGTTTTCTTCCTTTAAATATTTTTTGTCCAACAAAATTGCAACACGTAATGATAGACGCGGCTATATCCATAGAATCTCTCAAAACAAGTATTCACATAAGTAGTTTTTTTGAGTTACGAAGCTCACCTGAGAGTGGAGCATATTAGAAAAAAAATTTAGATACACATAACCGATTTAAGTTCGGGAAATCATCACTTTATAATAAGTAGAGATTGTTCTTGTAATGGAACCATTTGATATAACGACCTCAGCCACACCATAGAAAATATATCAATTGGCTGGGTCTCCACCTCTAGGAATCTGACCTCCACCTTTGACATTCTGACCCATTTTTCTCTAGTTGTTCATGTAAATTGAATTATAACTTCAATGGGGCACGTAGCCTGAGTGTTCTGATGATGACTCTCCCAAGCCTAGGACAATTTCTACCACTAGCCAAAATAAAGTATCAACCCACCCTGAGTTGTCCAAAATTTAACAATCATATTTGAGTCCTTTAATGTGTCTGTGGACTTGCTTTATGGCTAGATAAACCGAAGTAGGAGTGTGACGGGCTGACTTATCGAACCTGGTAGAATGTTCTAACACCGTCATATGACCTGACGCAACCGCTCAAACCTTATGCACCCCGCATTATGGAGAGTACGAGAAGCAAATTCTTTCAAAAGCATTTATGAGAACTAAGTCAAACAGTTGATGTTGCACTGGCTGGTCGTCCTCTTCGTAGGCTTGTCACAAACACCGGCGGCCAATTTATTCTTTTACTATGTTAACTCAACACTGCTGAGCTACCCTTTATTCATATACGTTTTCATCATTCTTTTGGGGTAACTCTCATCTCTATTAATGCACAATGATCCCAGAAGTAGAGCTCTATACAGATAAACCTTGGCATGAACCATATAGTCTAGAAGTTTGTCAACCACCGTACTCCCTCTGAAGCACCCCAAAATATGCAAATGTGGTTTCCACGCTGAGTACTTAGGTATATGGTTATTAAGGAGACAAACACACCACAATCCTTATCTTTATCTCTTGCAAAAATCTCAGGCTTTATACCTTTCAAGCAAAAATCGATATAACATATGACTCCATAATCTATTCCTTGACTGTGGACTTCTCCACTTGACACGAAGTCATAGGTCACAATGCCTGGCAATCCAAAATGTTAAATTTCACAGCTCATATAATTCAACCCCGTTGCTTCCAACTATTCCCTTGTTATGCGGTACTGAAGTAATTATGAATCCTTCTGGGATATGGGCTAGTCCAAAATGCACCGACTGAGCTAGAACCTTCGCGTCTAGATCTATTTGAAATTGTACAATAGGTGTTGATGTTCGAGCTTTAGTCTGAGCTCTGCTTCTGTCTCTTCCCCTAATTGTAGCCGTCATTAGGGCTTCACCCCTTGTCCGGTTGTAGACGCTTTGCGTCTTGTCGAGATTTGTGAGAGGACAAGAATAGACAAGTTCATTCATCGATGGTAGAATAAATTTGCACGATAGAGCAGAAGAGAAGTGAGATTGTTCCTAACTCAATAGCCTCTAAGAGATAAGTACAGACGTCTCCGTACCGATCCTTCAGACTCTACCAAGTTTGTTCGTGAATTGTGAGACCTAAGCAACCCAGTGCTCTGATACCAACTTGTCACGACCCAAATTCCCAACCTTAAAGATCGTGATGGCGCCTAACACCACACTTGCTAGGCAAGTCAATGTTAGAATTCGAGTAGCTAATTTCCTTTGATTATTTTCTTAAGCATCAATAATAAATTTAAAGTAAACTTAATCTAAATGATTTCCAAAGATAAAATAATAAACAATTGAATTAAAAAAACCACGAACTAATCATATAATAGATCTAGAACGAAAAATGTGGCAACGACGAAACTAAAGACGCTCTCTTCTCTTTCATGCAAAAAAACCCATAAACTTGAAACCTAAACCAAGGATCATGGCCATGACGGCCGGCGGCCAGCCACCCACTGTGGCTGCGCTGCCCCCCCAACCCCCACCCACCACTGCCCAGCCCCCTACGACACAGGAAACCATCACCCAACCCATGGACTATGCTAAAGCAGTGAAGCCAACATCGAATATTAACACCATACAGCAGCGAGTAGCAGCAGTCGACCCAATTCCATTAAGACGTGTATCGTACTTACAGGGATAGCCTTTGGTCGAGTTTACTGAGGTTGAGGTTGAACATATGAACGTGATATAAGGATTGCAATTTTCAATCGTTTGCAAGTTTTTGTATGGATGGCCGGAGCTCAATGAATTGCGACGTATAATTCCTATTCAATGTGGAATTAAAGGAGAATGTAACATTGGTTATTTGCGTTATCGACATCTACTGGTAAGGTTATCATTATGGAAAGATTTTATCGAGTTTACGTCGAAAATTGTTTACTATGTTAAGGATAAGTATGGGAGTGAATTCTAGATGAGAACGTTGATATATGACGCCAAATTTAAACCAGGGGAAGAAACATCAAAAGTGATGGCCTGGATTTCGTTTCCCAATCTGTTGCCAACATATTTTGTTAAGGAGTGTCTTTTTTCCTTAGCAAAAGTTGTAGGTAAACCTCTCCACTTGGACTTGGCCACAGTGAACAAAACTAGGCTTAATTGTGCTCGCGTCAAGGTGTTAGTTGATCTACTGGCAGACCTTCCTAAGAAAGTTAGAATGGACATCAAGAATGAATCAACTTGTGAGGTTAGAACTGAGTGGATTACCATCAAATACGACTACTTGCCTAAGTACTGTAGGGAGTGTAAATTACAAGGCCATGACAAATTGGAATGTTGGAGATTACATCCTGAACTTATGGCAACCAAGCCTGTTGAGCAGCAGAAACAAGGTGAGGATGTGGTTCAAATTTCTAGAGAAAAGCCTAAACAAACAGCTCCTCTAATGATCCTATCTAGTGGTAAGGTGGTTGGGAATGTAGGGAAACAATGGAAGGAAGTGAGGGATAATAGAAGCAAAGTAAAAGGAAAGCAGATTGAGGGTGGAGATATAACTGGGCAGGCCTTAGTTCCAACGGAGAACCAACATGCTATAGTTCTTCAGCAGGTTCAAACTACCAACCAATTTTCTATGTTGGAAGTTGAAAATACCATTGAGAACAATCAACTTGCTCTGGTGGAAGACAACACTGTACCAAAACAAGTTCAGAAAGACCATATGTTGAATGTTGCAGCACCACTATACAAACCAAAGTCCCCTGGGAAAAATGGCAATGTTGGAACTAAAAATGCAGGAGGAAAGAGGCTCAATTCATCCACTCCTACTGGCAACCAAGGTGTAGTTGGTAATGGAGAAAATAAGGAAGGACTAGATACAGAAAATAGAGAGGAAGAATCACAACAGAAGGAGTCCACACACCAATGGGTTCAGAAAACATTCCAGGGAAATAGGGTGGCTACAAATACATCATATCAAGAAGTACCAACACAGGATACTAGGGTAAATGATGAACTCGACAAAATAGTGGACAATGAACAAGTGGAGGACCAAGACTATGATCAATTTGTGAGCAAAGAGAAAGTGAACTGGCAAGGAGGTAGACTATGGGTGAATCAAACTGAAGTTGACTCTGAAGAGGGGGAAATTCCAGATGAAATGCAAAGTGAAGAAGAGGATGATACAGAAACAGTAGAAGAAGTTGATCAAAGTGTGAATGACAAAACAAAGGCCAATCAAATCAAGGATCAGATAGTTGCAGTCAAAGACCAAGGCACCACCAATGTCAATAAGGAAAATGCACAAGGAGAAGAAGTGAAAACTATGGTTGATACAGGGGCAGGTATTGAGAATATTGAGCCAGGGGGACCAAGGCATGGAGAAGGAATTGATAATTCTTTCAAGAAAGGGAAGAAGCAAGTTAGTGAATCACAGGTGAATCAAGGTAAAGAGGATATTGTTACATTGAAGCCAGGGCAGAAGGTAAATGAACAAAGATTGGATCAGGCTATAGTTCCAGCTAACATTAATGTGGATCTCATTCAAGGGGTAGAACATGTAAATGAGTTGGAGTTGAATGAAAAGCAGATTGGGAAAGATATGGATGAAGAATCTTCAGCACAAAACTTTCTCAATGTGGCCAGACAAGGAGATCTATCACCTAGGCACATTGATAGAGGAAAAGCTGGAGCAAAAGGAAGAAGAAAAAACAACAAGGAAATCCCTCATGTTCCTGTAGGTGGGGTACAAACTAGGAGGACCACATCTAAATCCATAGTTCAGTAATGGATGCAGTAATATGGAATATTAGATCAATTAACACCATGCATGCATTTGAGAGACTAAGCACTATGCATAGACAGAAACATTTTGAATTTATCGGTATAATGGAACCAATGCAGCAGCCGAACAAAGTAGAAAGGTATCGAAGAAGAATAGGATTGGCTCAAGCAATAGTTAATGTTTCTAACAAGATATGGGCTTTTATCGATGAAGTTTTTGAAGTTACCATTTTATACAATATGGTGCAACAGTTGACCTTGAAGCTCTTTCATACAGAATCGCATGTGGAACTGATCCTAACCTTAGTCTATGCCAAATGTGATTCAATAGAGAGGATTGAACCGTGGGACTCCCTATATGCAATTTCCAGAGATATGAATACACCATGGCTCGTGGGGGGTGATTTCAATGTCATTTGGGACGAAGAGGAGAAGTATGGTGGTCTGCCTGTACATATCAATGAAGTAGATGATTTTAGGCATTGCATTAACACATGCAACTTAACTGACATGGGGTTCAAAGGAAGTATCTATACTTGGTGGAATGGTCGTTCAGAGGAAGATTTCATCTTTAAAAGGTCGGATCGATGTTTTGGCAATGCTGAGTTACAACAGACTTTCCCAGGATCGGAAGTGACACACTTATCCAAGATTGGGTCTGATCACTGTCCTCTACAGTTGAAGTGTGATATAGAAGCACGGCAAATAAAGAAACCTTTTAGATTTCTAAATTTTTGGACTAAACATGACTCATTCAGAGATGTGGTTAAGCAGAACTGGACAGCAGACTTCATGGCAAATCCTTTCACCGTATTCAACTTCAAGCTAAAAAACGTTAAGAAGGCTTTATCCACTTGGAGTCGAGCAACTTATGGTGACATATTTCAAAGGATAGCAAGCTTAGAGGAGGTGGTTTTGGTGCATGAAAGACAGTTTGAGGCAAGGCCAACACAGTTGAATAGAGCTAGATTGCAAAAGGTACAGGCTGAGATGTTAAAATACCTGGCAATCGAGGAACAATTCTGGAGGCAAAAAGCAGGAATGATGTGGTTCAAAGATGGAGATCGCAACACAAAATTCTTTCATGCACAAGTTAATGGAAGAAGGAAAAGACTAAAACTGACAAGAATTAAGGACAGTGGAGATAACTGGATAGAGGAAGATGAATTGATTGCCGAGGAGGCAGTATAATTCTATAAGGATCAGTTCACTGAGAGAGTGGTTCCTACTGAGTTTGACATCCTAAATCATGTTCCCACATTGGTGGACATGGAGCAAAATGATAAGCTAATGGCTATGCCTACAAATGATGAAGTTAAGGTGGCTGTAATGGGGCTAAATGCAGACTCAGCAGGTGGACCGAATGGTTTTACAGGGGCCTTTTTTCAGTCTTGTTGGGATATAATTGAGGAGGATGTGGTTAATATGGTTAGAGCATTCTACTGCGGGCAGCAGTTACCAAAGTATATGACTCACACAAACCTGGTATTATTACCTAAGAAGAAAGAGGTCAGCACCTTCGCAGATTTGAGGCCAATAAGCCTTAGCAACTTTGTCAATAAAATCTTCTCGAGGGTGATTCACGAAAGAATTGTAGACATGCTACCCAACTTGATCTCAGAGGAGCAAGCATTCTTTGTGAAGGGGAGAAGCATAGTGGAAAATGTACTGTTGACACAAGAAATCATAACTGATATACGATTGAGAACAAGGTTTGGCCCAAACGTAGTTATTAAACTAGATATGGCCAAAGCCTATGACAGATTATCATGACTGTATTTGACCAAAATGCTCAGGAAATTGGGATTTTCAGAAAGCTTTATTGGGCTAATCTTTGACCTGGTTGGGAATAACTGGTACTCTATCCTAGTTAATGGGCAGCCTCATGGATTTTTCAAGTCATCAAGGGGTAAAGCAGGGGGATCCACTATCACCCACTCTATTTATATTGGCTGCAGAAGCACTGTCGAGGGGTCTCAATGCACTGCATCAAAATGGGTACATTCATGGATTTGGTATGCCAAAGTAGAGCCCAAAGATAAATCACTTAGCATATGCAGACGACACAATTATATTTTCATCATCTAATGCAAGGTCACTAAGGTTAATTATGCAAGTACTACATGCATACGAGAAAGCTTCAGGGTAGTTGGTAAACAAATCAAAGTCAGCCATATATATGCACCATTTAACAAATGTGGAGGTGGTTAGGAAGGTTGAGAGGATAACAGGTATTGGGAGTAAGGAATTCCCTTTCATATACCTAGGATGCCCTATTTTCTATGCAAGAAGAAGAATGGCTTATTATCAGGAGATGATGAAGATGGTGATGGATAAGTTACAATCGTGGAAAGGCAAAATGTTATCTATAGGAGGCAGAGTAGTGCTGATAGCTAATGTACTACAAAGCATGCCAATCCATTTGTTGTCAGCCGTGAATCCACCAAGTATTGTCATTAATGGGCTACACAAAATGTTTGCCAGGTTCTTTTGGTCCAGTAACACAGGTGGAAACTCAAGACATTGGGCATCATGGACTACTTTGTGTATGCCAACAGATGAGGGTGGTAATGGTTTTAGATCACTGCACGATGTCTCAAAAGCACTATTTTTTAAGTTGTGGTGGAACTTTAGAACCAAACCTAGTTTGTGGAGTTCGTTTATTAGCCAGAAATACTGCAAAAAAATTAATGCACTGGTAGTTCCATGGAGATATGGATTGCATGTATGGAGAAAGATGATTGAATGCAGAGACTTGATTGAGCAACAGATTCTGTGGAAGCCAAGAATGGGCTCATCACTTTTTTGGTTCGACAACTGGACTGGTCTAGGTGCCCTTTACTGTGTAGTACCTCAAGACTTTAGAATTAATGAGGATGTTCAAAACGTTTATGAATTGGTTGAAGGTAGAACCTGGAATGTTGGTATGCTGATGGACTTGCTGCCAGGTGATTTAGCTATGCACACAATAGAAAATATCAAACCCCCAGCTATGGAATTAGTATTGGATTCTCCATGTTAGATGCTTGAGAGCAGGGGCAATTTGTCAGTCTGGGAATACATTAGGAGAAGAGACAATCCTAGGAAAGCTTATACAATGATGTGGGTGAAAGGACTACCCTTCAAAATCTAATTCTTCATGTGGAAGGTGTGGAAATCTAAACTGCCATTAGATGACTTCATGAGGAGGCTAGGGTACTTCATGCCATCAAGATGTTGGTGTTGTGCACAACCTAAGGAAGAAACACTAGTGCACCTGTTCTTTACCTCTAATGCAGCATCGACTGTATGGAAGTATTTCCTCATGAGAGCAGGCATCAGAATGGAAGGACTATCCTTACATCAAGCTGTTACTAAGTGTTGGACTGCCCAGGTGCTACCAAGGATGAAACCAATCATGCAAGCCTTACCATAATGCATTATATGGGAGCTATGGAAGAGGAGGAACAACTGGAAGTATGGGAATGTTGTCTCAGTTAATCGAGTGATATACCAAGTCTCAACAACTATGCAAGCACTAGTGCAGCTAAGGAAACCTGGGCTAAGGGTACCCCATAGGTGGCTGGAAATCTTACAAATGCTGCAGAACTACACACCTAAGCTAAACTATGAAAAAGTGTGGTGGGAGCTGCCTCAAGAAGGTTGGATTAAAGTGAACACAGATGGTGCATGTAGAGGAAACCCAGGGAGAAGCTCAATAGGTTTCTGTTTGAGGGACAATCGAGGAGACTTGATTTTTGCAACTGGGAGAGAGATTGATGAAGGAACTAACAACGAGGCAGAAGAAACAACAATAGTAGAGGCCTTAAGACTAAGCAATGCAATGGAGTATAGGCAAATATGGGTACAGACAGACTCAATGTTGCTACCAAGAACCATTGAAGGAGTGTGGAAACCACCCTGGTGTATAACTGATAAAATAGAGGAGATATGGAGACTCAAACAAGAGTGTACTCTTAGGGTGACTCACATTTATAGAGAAGGGAACAAGTTAGCAGACCACCTGGCTAATTATTCTTTAGACAATAGAAATATTGAGTGCCACGACTTCTGGGAATTAGATACAAGGGCAAGGAAGATCCTAATAGGTGACAAGATGCAATGTCCTTTTCTGAGAGTAAGGGTTGCAAAGAATTGATGAGTGAAGAAAGGAGAGCTAGATGGGGACTTAGGAAGTGCAAGGACCCTGGTCACTATGCTCTAATCACTTAAGAGGAGAGCATGCTGATTTAGTATTTTACTAACTTGGTTTGCTGTTTTGTAGGTACACAAGATGAGATGGTATCCTATAGTCTAAGGGATCTCCTAATGGTGGTATTAATGCTATGCATTCATTCCAAAGGAGGGACCTTTGACTTAGGTATTAAATCAATAGCATGGAGTAAGATGAGGAGATATGAACAAAGAATGAAATGCCCAGAGAGAAGTGGGCATAATCGACTGATTAGGAAGGCTAATAGAATATCCTATACATCCGGTATAGCAGGAGGACTTATAAGACTAATACTAGGCAATAGAGGTATGGACAACATACCCAGAACACATAAGAGAAGTGGGCAACAGGGTAACACAGTCACAATACTAGTGTTCTATGAAACAAACACTAGTGGAAAAATAAGGAACAACAGCCAAGCAAAAGCAGGAACAAGCATATGCACAACAATAGAATAGAGCAGACAATGAGAGACTACCTAAGAAATTGGATATCAAACACAAGAAGGGGAGTTAGTGAGGTTAGTAGGGAGGCACTAAACAGCAAAAAGAAATGCACCTGCTCAGTACGAAATGAGCAGCTTGACATGGAAAATAAGGCACACGATGGGAACAGGGAAGTGCAGGGGGAAAAAAGCAATGTAGTGGAGTGGTATACAAGTAGCCAGGCAAGTTCACAAGAAAAGGAAATGCAGGACAAGACTCTCAAGAAAATGCAGATCAGCTGGTTCAGTAGGCAAGCAAGGAATACGATTGTTATACAAAGAGAAGGAACATTGCCTAGAATTCGAAATAGGCAAGAGGGCATAAGGACTGAGAGTTGGATACTAGAGCATAACAATAATAAGGAGGAATTGAGTACTAAAGGTGTAGGGACATCACAGGATCAACATGTACTAATCCTTAGGGAGGAGTATATGGTGATTATGGTTTATGCTAACTTTGTTTCCTTTTTTGCAGGAGATGCTACTGTATCCATATCATGTCCCCAATTACGACCTATAAGGGTGGTATTAGTACTATGTACTCATTCCCTAGAGGACGGAAAAGGGACATGCACACGTATGGAAAGAGGACAAAAAAGAAGGCACAATATGAAACCATCTGAAATTGGATCTTGCTACAATTGGAGAACAACACATATGGCAACAGCTGAATCAGGGACAACACAAGAAGTGGTTCACGAGGAGATCACAGATGAATTGATAGTGAAATGCAGGGAACTGAGGAGGAAAATGAGAGTTTATTATACTCCACTCTTCACAATACCTTTTAATGAAGATCCCTATGCAATAACAAGAAGAGATATGATAGGGAAAATGGCCATAACTGGTGCTCACTATGCACAACAATGCAACAGTGAAAAAGCGACCAAGAATACCATCAGTGATCACTATAATGTTTGGTGCTATGCGTACAAAGTTGCAAGATTATTCAACGTGGACAACATGGTTGGACAGTACAATATCATTCTACAACTCATTTTGTGGGATACATGGGCTATTAACACGAGCATGCTAGGCCAGGAAACACACGAGCCTCGATGTATAGACATTTTCAGTAGTTATATAGGCTAGTATTCATTTAAATTATCTTAATTTATGCCAGTAGCAGTACACATTGTAATATCATCATTGGGCCTCACAAGCCCAATTTTGATAATAGGTTCTATGTTGTTTTTTCAATTTTACAGTCCTAACTCCATTAGGACAACTCATTTGTATTGCTTTTATTATAAATAAAACAACTACTAGGCAATTAGCCTAGTAGTATAATTTGCTTTTAAAAAAAAAAGATCTAGAACTACCCCAAAGTCTGGTCTCACAATTCACGAACTACTAAAGAATACTACAAATAATGCGCTGAAAGAAATAATGTAACTATTATAAATATAATAAAACAATTTTATAAAAATAGGAGAAAACTCTCGGGATCTGCGAACGCCGGCAGATGGCTACTCTAAAAATCTCTACTGCTGGCTAGTACCTGGATCTGCACAAAAGAGTGCAGAGTGTAGTATCAGTACAACCGACCCCATGTACTGAGTAAGTGCCGAGCCTAACCTCAGCGAAGTAGTGACGAGGCTAAGGCGGGGCTTTAACGATAAACCTGTGATATTAATATATGTACGATAACACAATAAAATAATTATGCACGAACAAGAAAATATATCTGAGACAATAATTATAAAACAAGAAGAAAATCTAAACACATCAATTCAAATACTGCATCAATAATAAAATAACACAACCGCCTCTTTCAGGCCTCAGCTATAACCAAATCCTCAAAATTTCCAAGTTATTCAAGTTTTATCTTTGAATAAAAGTAGCACAAAAATATGAAAATACTACTATAAAATAGAAAGTTTCAAATATTTGTCTTCCTAAAAACAAAACAGTAAAAATAGTCAT
>ML260196.1:213786-230592 GCA_005239495.1 Nicotiana undulata | reverse complement strand
AGTCACATATTAGGTATAGAGTCAGAATCATATAGTCTTTAGGTGTCATGAGGAGGGAACACAGGTCTGTAGCATGATAAGCTAAGTAGAGGATGAGAACAGACAAGAAACAACAGTCATGTTGAGACAAGAAAAGGATATAGACAAACATGCATGCTGACTCCATAGGGGTCAAATAGGGTTATAGCAGATCATACAAGGTAAACCAGGAGACATCTTATACTAAAAGGGAAGGGGAAATCATAGAATCATGCTAGTTACATGGTAGGCAGTAGAACCATAAGATAAAGCCCCAAAAAGAACAACAAGTAGATTAACATGAACTGAAACATAATGTGTGGAGACACTGTAAACTTAAATTAGGAACATACCAGTCAAGGGTATAAAGCAACAAAGTGCAGCAAGTATGCAGAGCAAAGGAGAGCAACAGAACAGTAGTATGCAGATGCAAGCGAGCAACAGAACAGCAGTATGCAGATGCAAGAGAGCAACGGTGATTACTCAGGCTTGGCTTTCAGCCGCCTGAGTGGTCAATAACTAGTGTGAAGAGCAAGAAAGGAGGGGTATGAAAGCAAAGAGAACTCAAAACAATGTCAGTGCTCTGAGTTTTGAGTATGCCTTAGTGATATGCAGTGTATCAATGTATTCGTGTGTGTGTTATGCAAAAGAGGACAGAGTATTTATAATGTTGAAAACGAGTAAGCAAATATGGTAAGAATCACAATGGCATGGTAATCAAAGAACTCAGAGCAAAATCAGTACAAGTACTCCCTTAAGTTAAGGGGATTAATTCAAACGGTAAGGACCCGTAACAAATATGGAAAGAAATCAATATATGACTGACAAGGAAAGATTCAAATTCAACAAGTATAGGGTAAACAATTAGGCTAAGTTCAAAACATTTTAATTAAGGAAATAGCCAATAAGAATAAAGTACCACATCAGACAAGTTAAGTGAATCAATTAATTTGAATAGGAGAGGTAGAAATTGAGGTTTTAAAGGAAGGTTTATCAACCAAACCCCAAAAGTATGGAATCCAGAATCAATCCAAGAAGGAGTCAAAATTCTGTATTCCTCATATAAATAGACAAGAATAACCAGACATAGCAAACGTGCAGGTTAAACAAGTATTGATAGAAAGATGCAAGTCTGAAAAATCAAGATGGACATAAGCACATAGAGGTGATAGAAGTTAGGCTAAGAAAACTCAGTAGGACATATTCGAGGCAGATAATCACAGAAACTTTAACAAGAAACGAGCAGTCATGCTAATACACAGGACCAAACGAAGAAGTCTAGAAAAACTAGGGCTTTTAACATACGAAAGATAAAAAGCTAGTAAATCACAGAATCAGTCATGATATGCATTGAACAGATTTAAACGCAAAGAGAAACTTAGTTTTAAACAAGCATAAAAGAGTTCTAAGAAACCCTAGCTTTAAAAGGAAGTGAAACCGTTTTAAAACTGGTGATTTTTAAAGTTCGAGTCAAGAACAATGTAAAATATAAAGAGGCATGCTTGAATCGCTAAAAACACCATAGATCTGAGTGGTTTAGGCAGAAATTAGGGTTTCACAAGAGAATCGAATAGAACCGGAAAACCTGCTGCAAAACTCAAGGAGCGTAATGGGTATGGTGTGGCTATGCCCAAACCCCACCGGAGAGACCAAGAAAACCAAAGAAGGAGCCCCAAGTGCAAGTCAGCATGGCCATGCCCTCGAGGGCTTCAGAGATAGGACGAGCTAGATGAAAGAGGCTCATGGAGGCTCGTAGTCGAAAGGATGGTGGCCGGAGATGGCCAAAGAAAGGCGGTGGAGTCCCATCGGAGACGAAGGGACAGAAGTGTCTAGAGACTAGAGAGAGAGAGAGACGAGAGATAGAGAGATGAACGATCTCAAAAGAATGAGACGGGAAGGGGGGGTAGGTTAGAGATATTTTAGTAAAATATAACCTGGGTCGTTGATCTAATTTGATCAACGGCTCAGATTGAATTGGGATTGGGTCGGGTTGGTTTAGGATCTGGGTTGGGTATTTTTAATGGGTTTTGGTTGGGTATTTGATGGGTTTGGGCTGGGTATAATTTAGGCTGGATTTTAAATAAAAAATTGGCTATTTGTTAAATACCCATTAAAAATAGATAAATAATTAATAAAAATAGCTAATAATTAGATAAAATGAAATTAAGGCTAAATTGGTGAAATTAATGTAATTAACCAGTATTTTAAATATAAAATGACTAGCTACTGAATTAAAATAGCATAAAATGTACAATTAGGCTATAATTGCAAAATTATTGTAATTATAGCCAAATAATGCCAAATTGGCTAATTTGTGAAATAATAAAATACCAATACGATTAAAAATAAGATATAAATAACTTATTGAGTAAGAAAATGATTTGAAATTGTTTATAACATCACTTATGCACAATTATGAATAATTATGGAACATAAAATATTAAATAAACAGGAAAATTTGATTAAAAATACGGAAAATTATGGAAAAATATCAATTACTGTAAAGAGTGATTTTGAAAGCTTATATGCAAGTTTGAAAATAATTTAAGGAAAAATTGGGTATCAAGAAATACAGAGTAAGAAGTAAGCAAGTAGAATAACTAGTCTTGGCTTTCAGCCGACTAGTAACAACAAGCAATCAAGAGAAGAGCAATAGACTGTGTGTGTGAGTAAGAGAGAGTAGAACAATGTGTATGTTCGTTCGTTATGCTAATGAGAGAGTAGAATACTTATAGTTTTGAAAACGAGTAGTGAAATAAGGTAAGGAGTACTGATTACTCATAACAATGGAAATAATATTCCATTAGAATCAATCACAGACCTGGACTCCCTTTAATTAGGGAGTCCTAGTTCAAACGGGTACAAATTGCATCAAATAAGGAAAGAATCACTTAAAAATTGACTTTACCATAATAGGAATAATAAAGGATGTGGCATGTAATAAAGGCTAAGTGCACAATACATAATTAAGGAAAATATATGTCAAACAATTGACAACACAAAATAAGGTAAAACACCATTTTGATTCTGAAAATCAGTCACAAGAATCACGAATGGGTTTGAAAATCACAGAGCATCAATACTAACTAAGGAAAGTACCACACAAACAAGGAAACAGCTCAACAGTCAGTACAGAATCACAGGGAAATATACAAAATCATGACTTTAAGGAAAATATCGCATCTTTGAGGGAATCAGTGAAGAATATTATGTAAAACACCGACATAACAAACAATCAAGCAAATAGCACAAAATTAGAGAAACCCTAAGCAAGTAGTAGAGAACAACAGAGATTCAAAGACTTTATCAACAAATTAAAACGAGAAGCCCAGAGCACATAGAAAGTCCGAAAAACATATAAGTTAGCAAAACATAGCAAGCAGGATGAACTCAAACCCTAAAAATTGGGGTTTCAACAGAATAACTCGAACAAAAGAGCAAGTTTAAGTAAACGTTTCAAAATTATACTGAAAATCATATATTAGTGCTAAAATCAGAAGATAAAACGTTTTAAAAGGGGTCAAGAAACCCTAGTTCTCAAAAATGCAGAATTGTTTTAAAAGCAGCGGGGTTTTAAGAGAAAATAGGTGAAAACCTCAAAATAAACATAGATCTATTACATATCTAAAGGAATCGAAGGTTTCAGAGTTAGGGTTTCAAAGAGAGAACCTAGAGATGAAGATATCGGCCTAGAAACCCAGAGGTTTAGGCAAAAAATAGGAAGATCTTACTCAAAATCGAGCCATGAAGGCCTGAAACAGGTCGGAAGTGTGATAGAGTGACCTTGGTCTCTTGAAGACCTTAGAGACGGCTACACCGGCGTGAAGGAGCCATGAGAGGCAGGAGGATGGTGAGGATTCCATGGCCTCCGGCGAAGAGACGGCAGGAGAAGACGAACGGGCCTCATCAGAGGTGGAGTGACTGGAAGCCTCTAGAAGAGGCTAGAGAGATAGACAGAGAGAGTAGAGAGATGAGAGACCGAGTGAAAGTGAGGGACTAGAGGGGGAGGGGGGTTAGCCTTAGGTTAATTATGGTAACACTAATATGGGCCGTTGATTTAAATTGATCAACGGCTTAGATTGGTCGTGGGGTTGGGCCGGGTAGAGATTTAGGTTTTGGGCTGGGTTAATTGGGCGTATTTAATTGGGTATTGGGTTTAATTTAGGCCATAGTTGAAAAAAATTAGAATGGCTATTAGTTAAATATTCATAAAATTAGATAGATAATTAATAAAATAGCTAATAATTATAAAAATGAAATTAATGCTAAATAAATTAAAATTAAGGTAATTAGCTAATATTAAAATATAAAAATAACTAATTATCGAATTAAAATAGCATAAAATGTACAATTAGGCTATAATTGATAAATTGATGTAATTATAGCTAAATAAAGCCAAATTGGCTAATTTGTGAAATAATTAGATCCTAATAAGATAAAAAATGATATATCGAGCTAGAAAATATTTTGAAATTATTTATAATTCAATTTATGTATAATTATTGAATAAAATACTGAATAAATTGGAAAAGAAATTAATAAAAATATGTAAAATTATGGGGAAAATGCCAGTTATCATGAAAAGTGATTTTGGAGGCATATATGCAAGATTAAAAATAGTTTTGAGGAAAAATTGGGTATCAACAGCTGCCCCTCTTTACCCGGGAAGGATGAAAGAATTGTCGGGTAAAGATATGATGGCCAATTTTGACCGAACGAAACGGTTTGAAAAGATTTAGGTCCCTGGTTTTACAAGAATCAGGTCGTATGTAGTTCAGGAGCCATTGGAAAAGTATACCGATGGGGTTTTTACAAGAACGGACGCAACATATAGAACTGGATGGACAAATGGTTTACAGGGATGGTTAGGAGAACTGAAGCAGGACCGCTCCTGCTAGGGTGGACGTTGCTTGCCGAACTACCTGCAAATAAGCAATACAAGCATATAGTGTGCGTAATTTAAACATGATGCAAATTCCCGTCGGACCATGAATACTGTCTTTGGACGGTTAAGGATGAGGTCCTCAGATCATGATGTCCTGGGCCATGAATTGCTTGATGCATGATTCGCAGACCATGAAATGATGTTCTCGGGCCATGAAGATGGTGCCTCCGAACAATGATACCCGAAATTGAAAGAGATCCTCAGGCCATGACATGATGTTCTCAGGCCATGAAGATGGTGCCTCCGAACGATGACGCCTTTGGACAGGTTGGCGATATTTCGGCCCATGAAAAATGTAGTAGTATGATGTTGACAAGATAGAGCTTATTCTTGTGAATTGAATGGCAGATCTTAGCCCGGAAGAAAAGTGAAGTAAATAATGCTTGAGACAACGCTTAATCTCGAAAAGTAAATTGGAGGCAGAGCTTAGCCTCAGAAGGCAGAAAAGTAGCCTTATGGAGATGGTGACACTGCTTAGTCTCGGAAGGCAGAAAGGTAGCCTTATGCAAGAATGCAGATGGAGACTGTGCTTAGTCTCGGAAGGCTGAATGGTAGCCTTATGAAAAGATACGAATGCAGATAGAGACAATTCTTAGTCTCAGAAGGCAAAATAGTAGCCTTATGCAAAGATGCGAATTCAGATGGAGGTAGAGCTTAACCTCGAAAGGCAGAATGGTATCCTTATGCAAAGATGCGAATGCAGATGGAGGTAGAGCTTAACCTCGGAAGGAAGAATGGTAGCCTTATGCAAGATGCGAATGCAGATGGAGACAACGTTTAGTCTCGGAAGGGAGGAAGGTAGCCTTATGCAAGAATAATGCAGATGGAGACAACGTTTAGTTTCGGAAGGCAGGAAGGTATCCTTATGCAAGAATAATGCAGATGGAGACAGTGCTTAGTCTCGGAAGGCAGAAAGGTAGCCTTATGCAGAAAATAAATGACGGTAGGAATTCTTAGCTGGTGATAAATTGTGACACTGTGATTATGGAGGGCATTGTGACTACGGGGCATTATTTGTATTGATAATAGACGATGGCAAGTGTGATGGTTTTGAGTATTTTGATGAAATTTGAGACTTCTCTGCGTGCTTGTTCTTTGTGTCTGCATCCACAGAAAAATCGTGAGTTTTGTAAAGGGGAAAGGTTAGTTCGTATCTCCGCTGGCTCTGCTTGACTCGCTCGGCTCGATCTGCTGACACTGTCTGTATCATTGGGGTAGAATTTGCTAAACAAGCTGTTTCAAGAATAAGTATGCATGATTTTGTAAAAGTATAACATAAACATATAATCTAAAATAGTTTTAGATGAACCGACGACCGTGACACGGTTCGAGACATTGCAACCTCTCTTGCTATGGAATTTTGAGGGTACGCCTCAAAATTCTGCTCTAGTTTGATGGGTGAACGTTTCTGACTATTGCTCGTGCGGCGGTCGGCTGGACTTGCTTCAGAATTTTGAGGGTCCTCCTCAAAATTCTGCCGCAGTTTCCAATTGCGTGGGAAATGAAATTTTTATTGAATTGTGACCGAACCCATAAGGCTGCCTACGTATCCCCTCTTAAATGGGAATCAGGTTAGGCGTAGTTCAATTTACAACATTTGATAGAAGCGTAAAGGATTACACGTAATAACGCTTGACTGTATCTGAATTGATTGGTTTTGGCCAGACTTCTCTGTCCATCTCGGCAAGTATAAGTGCTCCTCCTATCATCACTCAGTGAACCATGTATGGACCTTTCCAGTTGGGAGAGAACTTCCCTTTGGCTTCGTCCTGATGTGGGAAGATTTTCTTTAATACCAGCTGCCCTGATGTGAACTGTCTCGGCTTGACTTTCTTGTTGAAGGCTTTGGTCATTCTGTTCTGATAGAGTTGACCATGACAGACAACATTCATTCTCTTTCCGTCTATGAGGGCTAGTTGCTCATAACGTCTCTTTACCCATTCTACGTCGCCGAGCTCAGCTTCTTGCATAATCCTTAGGGATGGAATTTCAACTTCGGCACGAATAACAACTTCTGTACCATAAACCAATATATAGGGAGTTGCCCCTGTTGATGTGCGGGCTGTAGTGTGGCATCCCAATAGGGCAAACGATAACTTCTCATGCCACTGCTTGTGCTTTTCTATCATCTTCCATAGTATCTTCTTGATGTTTTTGTTGGCGGCTTCTACAACTCCATTCATTTGAGGTCGATAGGCCATGAAATTCTTGTGTTTGATCTTGAAAGTTTCACACATGGCTTTCATCAAGTTGTTGTTAAGATTGGAACCATTGTCGGTGATGATTGACTCTGGAATCCCGAACCGACAAACAATGCGACCGCGGACAAAGTCGGCCACGACTTTCTTAGTAACTGCTTTGAAGGAGGCTGCTTCGACCCCTTTAGTGAATTAATCAATGGCTACCAGAATGAACCTGTGTCTGTTGGAGGCGGCAGGCTCGATTGTTCCAATAACATCCATGCCCCAGGCGGCAAACGGCCATGGTGAGCTTGTTGCATTGAGCTCATTTGGAGGTACCTTTATCATATCCCCATGTATCTGACAGTGGTGGAATATCCGGACATACTGGATGCAGTCCGTTTCCATGGTCATCCAAAAGTAACCAGCTCGGAGTATCTTCTTTGCTAAGACAAAAACGTTCATATGTGGACCGCAGGTCCCAGCGTGAATTTCCTCTAGTAGTTTTGATGCTTCCTTTGCGTCGACACATCTTAATAATCCCAAATCGGGAGTCCTCCTATATAGGACTCCTCCGCTGTGAAAGAAGTTGTTGGACAATCTCCGAAGTGTGCGCTTCTGAGTGGGATTCGCAAGCTCTAGGTAATCACCTTTTGCCAAATATTCCTTGATGTCATGAAACCACGATTTTCCGTCTGCTTCCTCTTAGACATGGGCACAATAAGCTGTCTGATTATGGATCTTTACGGGAATAGGATCAATGAAATTCTTGTCTGGATGATGGATCATTGAGGACAAAGTAGCCAATGCATCGGCGAACTCATTCTGGATTCTGGGGACATGCCAAAATTCTATCTTCGTGAACTTTTTTCTCAACTCCTGTACGTGATGCAGATATAGTAGTATCTTGGAATTCTTGGTTGCCCATTCTCCTTGTACCTGATGTACCAACAAATCTGAGTCATCGATCACTAACAACTCCTGGACGTTCATGTCAATGGCCATATTGAGCCCTAAAATGCAGGCCTCATACTCTGCCATATTGTTGGTGCAGGGAAATTTGAGTTTGGTGGACACGAGATAATGCTGGCCGATTTTCGATATTAGGACTGCTCCAATGCCAACTCTTTTGAAGTTTGTTGCTCCATCGAAGAACATCCTCCAACCATCATAGGATTCTGCAATGTCTTCTCCTACGAATGATACCTCTTCATCAGGGAAATACTTTCAGAGGTTCGTATCCCCGTCCACATGGTTCTCAGCGAGGTGGTCTGCCAGTGCCTGTCCCTTGACCGCCTTTTGAGTTACATAAACAATGTCGAACTCGCTCAATAGGATTTGCCACTTGGCCAACTTGCTGGTGGGCATGGGCTTCTTAAAGATGTACTTTAATGGATCAATCCTTGATATGAGATATGTTGTGTAGGCACAGAAGTAGTGCCTTAACTTTTGAGCGACCCAAGTCAAAACACAGCAGGTTCGTTCCTATAGAGAATACCAGGCCTCGTATGGAGTGAACTTCTTGCTGAGATAGTAAATAGCTTGTTCCTTCCTTCCTGTTTTGTCGTGCTGCCCCATAACACAACCGAAAGATCCATCTAACACGGCAAGGTAGAGTAACATAGGTCTACCTGGCTCAGGTAGTACTAGGACAGATGGTGTTGACAAATATTCCTTGAATTTATCGAAAGCCTTTTGGCACTCATCGGTCCATTTGGTTGCAGCGTCCTTCTTCAGCATCTTGAAGATCGGCTCTCAGATAACTGTAGACTGTGCGATAAACCGGCTGATGTAATTAAGCCTCCCCAAGAAACTCATCACATCTTTCTTGTTCCTTGGCGGTGGTAGTTCTTGAATGGCCTTGGCTTTTGACGGATCCAATTCTATTCCCCGACGGCTCACAATAAATCCCAGCAACTTCCCAGCAGGAACCCTGGATGCACACTTCACGGGGTTCAGTTTCAGATTGTATTTCCGTAACCTATTGAAGAACTTCCTCAGATCCTCTATGTGGTCGGTGGCTTTCTTGGACTTGATAATAACGTCATCCACGTATACCTCGATCTCTTTGGGAATCATGTCATGGAATATGGTGGTCATAGCCTTCATGTAGGTGGCCACTGCATTCTTCAGGCCGAATGGCATCATCTTGTAACAATATACTCCCCACGGCATAATGAAAGCCGTTTTCTCAGCATCTTCCTCATCCATCCAAATCTGATGATAACCAGCGAAGCAATCCACGAATGACTGTAGTTCATGCTTGGCGCAATTGTTAATCAGGATGTGTATATTTGGCAAAGGGAAGTCGTCTTTCAGACTGGCCCGGTTACGATTCCGGTAGTCGACACAGACTCTGACCTTTCCGTCCTTTGGCACGAGTACAATATTAGCTAGCCATGTTGGGTACTCGACTACTCTGAGAACCTTGGCGTTGATTTGCTTGGTAACTTCTTCCTTGATTTTCAAACTCATGTCAGGTTTGAACTTTCAGAGCTTTTGTTTCACTGGTGGATACATTGGATTGGTTGGTAGTTTGTGAGCCACAATAGACGTAATGATACCAATCATATCATCATACGACCAAGCGAATATGTCCTCATATTCCTTCAGAAGCTCTGTGTATTTTCTCTTCTCTGACGGTGACAAATTGATGCTGATCCGTGTTTCTTTGACGTTTTCTGAATCTCCCAGGTTGATGACCTCAGTCTCGTCCAGGTTGGACTTATGTCTGTTTTCAAAGTTTTCGACTTCTTTAACAATCTCATCGGGTATATCATCTTCCTTTGAATCGACATCCGTTTGCTGCGTTGTCTCATTGCTTGTCACAATCATCGGTTCATAAAGACAAGTAATAGTAATGCTGTATAGCTAAAGTAATGAGAGAAAACAGTAGTAATAAATATTGAATTTATAGGAAAAATTAGAAAATGCTTTGATAAATTGAGTGATTGTTCGAACATTGAATATCTTATTGCAGGAATTGAAAAAAAATGCGAAAAGGAAAAATCATTTAGTAAATAAAACATTAAGTAATGCTTGTTGGCCTTGCTACCCCAAGGCTCGTCGGGCTTTAGTTGACCTGATAGTCCAGTTCATGAGGTATGTCCCTCTGCTCACAGCCTGTATGGAAGGGCCTTCCTCCCCCTCCTCTCTGAGAATAACACAACAGTCCATATCACTGTCCTCCAGAAACAGATTCCTCATTGCTGCAAGTGCTTCTTCTTCGTTTGATCCATAAATAATGTTGGCCTGCTGGAAGGTCTGCTCCAGATGCAGTATCGGTTACTCCAATGGGTATTAGGGACCGCGCCAAGGTGGCGACCAGTCGTTGTACTCTTCCCAAGTGTAGTCGTATCCCATACCGAAAGTGGTGCCATGGTTTTTGATCTTGATAGGTTTGGAGATTCCTTGAAGGTTCTTGCCGAGCCCTTTGCCAGGCTCGTACCCGTTCCAGTTTAGTATACTCTCGATCTTGCTATCCCACCATTTATCCTTGTCGATTGCATTGACCCGTTCAATGTGGTGGTAAGTTTCTCCACCCAACTTTCTTCTTCCTCCGATCACCGGAATAGTCTGGCGATTGTAAATAGGGTTGCTACCGTCACCATGAATAATCACCTCTTGGTGGTTCCACTCGAACTTCACTGCCTGATGTAGCGTTGATGCTACGGCCCCAGCAACATGGATCCTGGCTTGCTCTGATTACCTCGATTATCTTCTAACCAACCAGGATAGAAAGGGGTGCAACATGATACCTGTCTGGCTCGATGGTTTCCTTCTCAAGTATAATCTTGCAGTGGCACAGGTGCTGAGCTTGGCACTTGTGAGGACTGACATCATTTTGGAAGTCTGCTCGAAGATGGCTCATTTTTTCGACCCTGGTATGACTTGCTTCCTACCCGCTTGCCTCATAGCTCGAAGAGGGACGTAAGGGTATGTCCCAATTAAACCAATCAGTATCAGAATCGGTGCATCTCAGGATCGGATGATGAACTCATCTGTCGGAAACCACTCAAACATCCATTGAACCTGTTCTTCAGTCAGATTATCAAAGAGCTCGACCCATCCTTCGACATTCTCAGGCTGAGCGAACATGTCGAGGATGTAATTCATTCGCTTCGGGTGATGGAAAGCGATGTGGTCATCCCAGATCCTTTGATGAATGTCTTGTCTGTATTCACTTCTTTGGAGGTGTTCCATGAGCCAAAGTTGAAGTAATATATTGCAACCTTCGAAATATCTTGCTCCTTGTTGACACTTCTCCAAGGCCCGATATATGTCTGCAATGATCATAGGTACAATGCTGAAGTCTTGCCCATCAATACCTTCCATTAATGTTTTAGTTACCACGGCCAATCTGGTATGCATTTTCTCTTTCTTCATTGGAAACACAATCAAACCCAAAAAACAGAACATGAAGACGAACACTCTATGATGGATGTGTCCCAGGGAGGTGATAGCAAACTCATCATGGTAGGTACGGTATGATTTGCTGTGGCCGTACCATTCGTATAAATAATCAAAAGGTATGTATTATTCCTTCGAGCATACCAGTTCTGCATTCTTCTTCAGACCCATCATCTTAAGGAAACCTTTGCCTGTGTGGTTCTCAAGCATCAGCAACCCCGGGGTTTCCCACACTAGGCCCGCCAGTCCTCCTATTTTCTCCAGTAAAGACGTCATTTCAATGTCCCCAAAGCGGAACACGGACCTTTCGCAATCCCAGAATAAGGTAGCAGCCTCTATTACCATTTTGTTAGGCTGTATTTGTAGGAGGGATGGTAGGTTGCCCAAGTATTTCCTGACGAGAGTTTTGTCACTAGAGTGTAGACCTTCCCACCAACTCAGTAGTCTTGGGTGGATGTTGGAGACCATGCCGAATCTTGGGACTTCGTGCCTTATATTTCTGCAAAGCAAATAAGGTTAGGCCCTTACCCCCGCCAGACTCTGCTATTTAATATCAACAATTAGCATGAAGCATTTAGTTCTCCAAATGAATGCACAGAACATGATGATGTCCGTTTGGGTTTAGGGAAACCTAGTGGACTTTTTGATAAGGCTATCTTAAAGGCTATCGTGTGGATAACACTTTAGCTTGGCTAGGTTTGACCATGATGCATGCAACAATATAACAGAGTAAGGTTTTTATGGGGTTTTATACTGGTACCCTTGAGCGGACAACTCAAGGGGCAAAGGCACAGAACCGTCGACTGCACCGCTGATCGACTAGTTTTACCGCAAATAAGCCTTTCCAAATTTAAAGGGTAATAATATAGGAAGAGCGCAACCACTCATCAAGCGTTGCTATATGATTTTGTTTTGGCACGAGTGGAGTATGATGTGGAATCATGAATATTAAATAAACAGTAAACATGTAGTCACGTATTTACACGTTATGAAAGCAGTAAATACAACAATTTATAATTTAAAAGTAGTTACAAAGGAAGGAAACAGAAAAACATGTCAGTTTGCTTTTTGGAAGTAATAAATACTTAAAAGAGATAATTAATTGTACATAAAGGGGAAAGGGAAAGGGTGCAAATATTAACAAAGTACAAATTCACGAAGCAATTTGAAATGGTAAGAGACTATAATCCCCAGCAGAGTCGCCATGCTGTCGCGCCCCCTTTTTCCTCGTGGAGGTCGGATTCGGGACATTCAGGATGAGGCAACTCTTTCCTTTTGGGAAAGGGGTTTGCATTTTTGAGAGTCTCCACCTAACGATTTTAAAGGTGCGTTAGGGCACCTAAGGGGATTCATTTACAACTACGTTGGTTAACCAGAGATAGGGTAAGGGCTTGAAATTATCCCAAGGGGAAGGTGTTAGGCACCCCTCAGGATCCACAAGTGTGGTTCCCGGCCAAATAGCTTTGGTGAATTTGTACAATTTAGAAAACAAAACAAATAAAGGCTCAAATAAGAGGGGGTTTAAGTCCTTAAGCATGCAAGGTGTTTGAAAACAGTTATATAATGGCTAAGTTTTGAAAAGAGTTTCAATATAAACATTTAAAGTAAAGGATATCCTAGGTTTATGAAAATATGGATAACATCAATGCAATACCGGGTATGACACTCCTCAGAGAGGGGCTACACGTGGTATTAGCGCATCGGTCATCATGTCCATATTCTACCCTTTTCCACCCCGTGGAGGTAATTAAAGCGCGTAATGGTCACGAACTCTATTGCGTGATGTTACCCATCCCATTCCTATTCATCCCGAAGGAGATTAGGACTACTATCCTAAAAGGGAGGTTTCTAGACAGACCCTCAGGTTTTAAAGGTAAAAAATGCTAGAGCGACATACAATAAACAAGTAGGACTTGCAAATAAGGGGAGAGCATGGAAAACAAGTAAAGGCTCACATATACCTCCACAAGTAAAGTAATTAGACAGAACGACTCAAACACATTTAAGGGCAATATTTAAGTTCAGAATCCTAAGACATGGTGTCCAAGTGAGTTTAGCATATAAACAGATAGGCAATCCTTTCCTACTATTCAGGAAAGGGTCCTAATCAATTCGCCTACTGGTTTTAGCATGCTGGTTGTTAAACATGATCATAAAGAAAGATTTGGTATTTATTTAATTGATTACCTAAGTATTGCCTAGGCGTAAAGTAATATGCAACAGTTATTCCGATTTGTTAATGATCCCAGATTATTATAGCTAATAACATGCAATTATAGGTATTGCAGATGTTCAGGGACTAATTACCAGACTGTTTAGAACAGGAGGACTGTTTGAGATATATGTGTTTAGGCTAAGTGTAATCAAACAAGTACGATCGTATACCATGATGTGTAATGCAGCATGATGCATAATAACTTAAACATGGTTTCTAAACGCACATAGAATCACGGCATTATGCACAGCTTCAGGAATAGCGTAGGTGATAGTTTTTACTGTTGTTTACCTAGAAATAGGATCTCTAAGTGAGACATGATTGCAGTTTTATTAATGTTATTATTTTTCCTATAGGCAGTATACCACAAGATTACAGCATTATTAGAGCATGATTCATGTCAACGTTTAATCCTAGAGCATGACTTTCTAAGTGATAAAAATAATACCACAATGAGATGCTGAAACAATAAACATGGGACCTAGGAAGAAGGATATCTAATATGAGTCCTATACAGGATTTCTATTGCGCAGGCAGAGAAGTAAGACCTAAAACAAGATTTCTACCCTTTTAACAACTATGGCATGCATATTATCCCTTTCCCCATTTTACTATCCATCCCTGAGAGTTATTTACAAATTATTATAGGCCAATGAATAAATTACATAATTGAGAAAATAGAAAATAAGAAACTATTCTATAGGGAGCCTTCGATTAGGCCCACGTTCTCCAAACCTCATTGCCATATGGTATTTCATAGCCTTTCATAATCCGGGTGTGTCAAAGTTCCCTAAGGACCTCAAGGGCTCCCGGGAAATGCTCACACCCAGACTTCGTAACCAAGAATTGGACATGTGCAGTGTGGAAGTGCCAGTCTTACTGTGTCAGAGTTCAGAGGGAGCTCAGGGGTCCCAAAGCAGTGCTCACACTAAAGGGGGCAGAACTTATGGTCTAAGAATAAAGTGAAGTGCAAGAGAGGATTTGAAAAAGAGTTGAGTTAAAAGAGCCTTCCTAAAGGACAGTTTATTTGAAATAGTTTGCAAAATAGTAAGTGAGCAGTTTAAGGAAACCGTTTTAAAACAATCGACCAGTACCAAACAACACATAGTGCATAGAGGCAATACAAACAGGGGTGCAGGGATTGGGGACACATAGAAACAGATTGGGATACAAGTTAACATTAGAGAAGTACTAGAGTATCACAGTCTGCTATAAAAATTAAACAGTCACAGACACAGTTTGCCAAAAGAATTAAACAGAATCAGATTGAGGGAGTACTGGGGAGAGGACAGTATACATAGTCATGCATAGGTTCATGGAAAAGTCCCATATATAGTATAGAGTCTATGTAACGTGCAGTGCATGTTGTAGCACAATGAAAGTATAGCAGGATCATGTGAAGCATGCAAAGGGGAACTAACATGCTGAAGTTAAAAAGAGAAAAGGTAAACAACAATCATACAAACTAGTTGCAAGTAGAACATCAAAGCCATAAGTAAAAGAAGATTAGAAATAAGATGAATCGTAGTACCCAAAGAAACATATTGTTTTGGAACTTTAAATGTAAATTGGAAACATACTAGTTGAAGACAACAAATATAGAGTAAGAAGTAAGCAAGTAGAATAAATAGTCTTGGCTTTCAGTCGACTAGTAACATCAAGCAATCAAGAGAAGAGCAATAGAATGTGTGTGTGAGTAAGAGAGAGTAGAACAATGTGTATGTTCGTCGTTATGGTAATGAGAGAGTAGAATACTTATAGTTTTGAAAACGAGTAGTGAAATAAGGTAAGGAGTACTAATTACTCATAACAATGGAATTAATATTCCATTAGAATCAATCACAGACCTGGATAATTAGGGAGTCATAGTTCAAACGGGTATAAATTACATCAAATAAGGAAAGAATCACTTAAAACCTGACTTTACCATAAAAGGAATAATAAAGGATGTGGCATGTAGTAAATGATAAGTGCACAATACATAATTAAGGAAAATATATGTCAAACAATTGACAGCACAAAATAAGGTAAAACACCATTTTGATTCTGAAAATCAGTCACAAGAATCACGAATGGGTTTGAAAATCATAGAGCATCAATACTAACTAAGGAAAGTACCACACAAACAAGGAAACAACTCAACAGTCAGTACAAAGCCACATGGAAATATACAAAATCATGAATTTAAGGAAAATATCGCATCTTTGAGGGAAGTCAATAGAATCAGTGAAGAATATTATGTAAAACACCGACATAACAAACAATCAAGCAAATAGCACAAAATCAGAGAAACCCTAAGCAAGTAGTAGAGAATAACAGAGATTCAAAGACTTTATCAACAAATCAAAACGAGAAGCCCAGAGCACATAGAAAGTCCGAAAAACATATAAGTTAGCAAAACATAGCAAGCAGGATGAACTCAAACCCTAAAAATTGGGGTTTCAACAGAATAACTCGAACAAAAGAGCAAGTTTAAGCAAAACATTTCAAAATTATACTGAAAATCATATATTAGTGCTAAAATCAGAAGATAGAATAATTTAAAAGGGGTCAAGAAACCCTAGTTCTCAAAAATGCAGAATGGTTTAAAACGCATCGGGGTTTTAAGAGAAAATAGGTGAAAACCTCAAAATAAACATAGATCTATTACATATCTAAAGGAATCGAAGGTTTCAGAGTTAGGGTTTCAAAGAGAGAACCCAGAGATGAAGATATCAGTCTAGAAACCCATAGGTTTAGGCAAAAAATAGGAAGATCTTACTCAAAATCGAGCCATGAAGGTCTGAAATAGGTCGGAAGTGTGAGAGAGTGACCTTAGTCTCTTGAAGACCTTAGAGACGGCAACACCGGCGTGAAGGAGTCATGAGAGGCAGGAGGATGGTGAGGATTTCATGGCCTCCAGCGAAGATACGGCCGGAGAAGACGAACGGGCTTCATCAGAGGTGGAGAGACTGGAAGCCTCTAGAAGAGGCTAGAGAGAAAGAGAGAGAGAGTAGAGAGATGAGAGACCGAGTGAAAATGAGGGACCGGGGGGGGGG
>ML260196.1:171671-213741 GCA_005239495.1 Nicotiana undulata | reverse complement strand
AAGGGAAAAGAAAAAAGAAAGAAAAAAAAAAGAGTGGGGGGGGGGGGGGGGGGGAGGGGTTAGCCTTAGGTTAATTATGGTAACACTAATCTGGGCCGTTGATTTGAATTGATCAACGACTCATATTGGTCGTGGGGTTGGGCCGGTTAGAGATTTAGGTTTTGGGTTGGGTTAATTGGGAGGATTTAATTGGGTATTGGGTTTAATTTAGGCCATAGTCGAAAAAAATTAGAATGGCTATTAGTTAAATACCCATAAAATTAGACAGATAATTAATAAAATAGCTAATAATTATAAAAATAAAATTAATGCTAAATAAATGGAAATTAAGGTAATTAGCTAATATTAAAATATAAAAATGACTAATTATCGAATTAAAATAGCACAAAATTTACAATTAGGCTATAATTGCAAAATTGCTGTAATTATAGCTAAATAAAGCCAAATTGGATAATTTGTGAAATAATTAGATACTAATATGATTACAAAATTGATATATTGAGCTAGAAAATATTTTGAAATTATTTGTAATACAATTTATGTATAATTATTGAATAAAATACTGAATGAATTGGAAAAGAAATTAATAAAAAATATGTAAAATTATGGAAAAATGCCAGTTATCATGAAAAGTGATTTTGGAGGCATATATGAAAGATTAAAAATAGTTTTGAGGAAAAATTTGGTATCAATATCAGTCTCACAGGGAGGAGCAGCGCATGCAGTTTGAGTAGCTGCGCCAGGAAGGGTTGTCAGTTACACAGTACGAGATGTGGTTTTCTAAGCTGGCTCGTCATGCTACTGAGTTAGTCCTTAATATTAGGGGGAGGATCAGAAGGTTTGTAGATGACCTCACTTACCAGCTCCGTATTTTGATGACTAGGGAGAGGGTGTCCGGTGTTACCTTCGAGCATGTTATTGACATTGCTCGGGATATTGAGTCAGTTCGCAGGCAGGAGCGAGAGGAGAGGGAGGAAAAGAGGCCTCGGGGATCAGGTAGCTTCAGTGGTGCCCCTTCCAGAAGGTAGTTTCAGCATAATAGAGGTCGTCCATTTAGACCTCCTCAGCCAGTTCGCCCAACTTATAGTGGCGCATCTTTGGGGCAGGGTCCCGCAACTCTCATTCGGGCCGTTCTTCCTTCAGTGCCCTTCCAGCTCAGAGTTCCTCCAGAGCATCATCATACCAAGGTTCTTCTATGCATGGTTCGTCCAGTAGCTATCCTGGTGTCAGGGGTTCCCTTCAGTCCCTATCTGTAGCTCTGGGGAGTTGCTTTGAGTGTGGAGATTTTTGACATGTATGGAGGCAGTGTCCTCGTCGTCTTGGTAATTCATCTCAGCAGAGGAGTCATCCCTTGACTTCGGCTCCAGTCACTTCACCACCCGCCCAGGCAGCTAGGGGTGGAGGTCAAGCAGCTAGGGGCCGCCTTAGAGGGGGAGGTCGAGTAGGTGGAAGTCAGCCGCGTATCTATGCACTTCCAGCTAGGCCTGATTCTATGGCCTCCGATGCGGTGATCACATGTATTATCTCAGTCTGTCACATAGATGCTTTGGCTTTATTTGACCCTGGTTCCACATACTCTTATGTTTCGTCATATTTTGCTCACTCTCTGGATATGCCCCGTGAGTCTTTAGTTACGTCTATTCATGTGTCGACCCCGGTGGGCGATACTATTGTTGTGGACCGTGTGTATCAGTCGTGTGTGGTGTCTATTAGGGGTCTGTAGACCTGAGTGGACTTGTTGTACTTAGCATGGTTGATTTCGATGTGATATTGGTCATGGATTGGTTATCCCCGTGTCATGCTATTCTTGATTGTCACGCTAAGACCATGACCTTGGCTATGCCCGGAGTTCCGAGAGCTGAGTGGAGAGGGTCTATTGAGTATGTGCCTAGCAAGGTGATTTCTTACTTGAAGGCTCAACGTATGGTTGAGAAGGGATGTGAATCTTATCTGGATTTTGTGAGGGATGTTAGTGGTGAGACTCCTTCTGTTGATTTTGTTCCTGTGGTCCGTAATGTTCCGGACGTATTCCCTGCAGACCTGCTAGGCATGCCACCTGACAGAGACATTAATTTTGGTATTGACTTGGTGCAAGGCACCCAGCCTATCTCTACTCCACCTTATCGTATGGAACCAGCGGAGTTGAAGGAATTGAAAGAGCAGCTTCAGGAACTCCTAGATAAGGGGTTCATTCTGCCTAGTGTGTAACCTTGGGGTGCGCTGGTGTTGTTTGTGAAGAAAAGGGATGGTTACATGCGCATGTGTATCGATTATCAGCAGCTAAACAAGGTTACGGTTAAGAACCGGTATCCTTTGCCTCGTATTGATGACTTGTTTGACCAGCTTTAGGGAGCTAGAGTGTTCTCCAAGCTTGACTTGAGATCTGGGTATCATCAGTTGAAGATTTGGGATTCTGACATTTCGAAGATTGCTTTTAGGACTAGATATGGCCACTATGAGTTCCTTGTTATGTCATTTGGGCTGACCAATGCCCCCGCAGCCTTTATGCACCTGATGCATAGTGTGTTTCGGCTTTATCTTGACTCTTTCGTCATTGTGTTCAATGATGACATCGTTGTATATTCTCGTAGCCAGGAGGAGCATGCTCAGCATTTGAGGGTTGTGTTGCAGAGGTTGAGGGAGGAGAAACTTTATGCAATGTTCTCCAAGTGTAAGTTTTGGCTTGGTTCAGTAGCTTTCTTGGGGCACGTGGTGTCTAGTGAAGGTATTCAGGTTGATCCGAACAAGATTGAGGCAGTGCAGAGTTGGCCCAGACCATCCTCAGCTACAGAGATCAGGAGTTTCCTTGGTTTGGCGGGATATTACCGTCGCTTTGTGGAGGGGTTCTCTTCTATTGCTTCACCCTTGACAAGATTAACCTAGAAGAGTGCTCCATTCAGAAGGTCCGATGAGTGTGAGTAGAGCTTTCAGAAGCTCAAGTCAGCATTGACCACAACTCCAGTATTGGTTTTGCCTATAGGTTCGGGTTCTTAGACAGTCTACTGTGATGCTTCTAGAGTTGGCTTGGGAGCGGTATTGATGCAGGACGGTAGGGTGATTGCCTACGCGTCTAGACAGTTGAAGGTGCATGAGAAGAATTATCCAGTGCACGATCTTGAGTTAGCTGCCATTGTTCATGCCTTGAAGATTTGGCGCCATTATCTGTATGGAGTGCAGTGCGAGATTTTTACCGACCATCGTAGTTTGCAGTATCTGCTAAAGTAGAAGGACTTGAATTTGCGACTCAAGGATTATGACCTCACTATTTTATATCATCCGGGAAGGCCAATGTGGTGGCCAATGCCTTGAGTCGCAGAGCAGAGAGTTTGGGGAGTCTAGCTCACCTTGCAGCAGCAGAGCGGCCTTTAGCACTTGATGTTCAGGCTTTAGCAGGGCAGTTGGTGAGATTGGATTCGTCAGAGCCTTCTCGGTATTAGCTAGCGTGGCTTCTAGGTCTTCTCTTTATGATCAGATTAAAGCACGCCAGTATGATGACCAACACTTGTTAGTTCTTTAGGTTAGGGTCTATCGAGGTGATGCTAGGGATGTGACTATTGGTGATGACGGGGTTATGAGGATGCAGGGCCGTATTTGCATGCCCAATGTGGATGGGCTTCGAGAGTTGATATTAGAAGAGGCCCATAGCTCGCGGTATTCCATCCATCTGGGTGCCGCGAAGATGTACCGGGATCTGAGACAGCAGTATTGGTGGAGGCGGATGAAGAGAGATATTGTTGAGTATGTTGCCCGGTGTCTCAAATGCCAGCAGGTCAAGTATGAGCACCAGAGGCCAGGTGGATTACTTCAGAGGTTAGATATTCCGGAGTGGAAGTGGGAGCGGATCACCATGGACTTTGTAGTTGGGCTCCCACGGACTTCGAGGAGATTTGATGCTATTTGGGTCATTGTGGATCGGCTGACCAAGTCCGCGCACTTCACTCCTGTTAGTACTACTTATACTTCAGAGCGGTTAGTTGAGATCTACATCAGAGAGATTTTCCGATTGCATGGGGTTCCAGTTTCTATCATTTTGGATAGAGGTACTCAGTTCACATCTTAGTTTTGGAAAGCCGTGTAGAGGGGTTTGGGCACTCAGGTAGAGTTGAGCACTACATTTCATCCTCAGACCGACGGGCACTCGGGGCGGACTATTCAGATTTTAGAGGACATGTTGTGGGACTATGTCATCGATTTTGGGGGTTCATGGGACTAGTTTCTGCCACTCACGGAGTTTGCATATAATAATAGCGACCAATCCAGTATTCAGATGGCCCCGTATGAGGCTTTGTATGAGAGGAGGTGTAGATCTCCGGTTTGTTGGTTTGAGCCGGGGAAGGCTAGGCTACTGGGCACAAACCTGGTTCAGGATGCGTTGGAGAAGGTGAAGTTGATTCAGGAGCGACTTCGCACGGTGTAGTTTAGGCAGAAGAGTTATGCAGACCAGAAGGTCCGGGATGTGTCTTTCATGGTGGGAGAGAAGGTATTGCTAAAGGTGTCACCCATGAAGGGTGTAATAAGGTTCGAGAAGAGGGGAAAGCTGAGTCCCCGGTTTATTGGGCCTTTTGAGGTACTTCAGAGGGTTGGAGAGGTGGATTATAGACTTTCCTTGCCACCTAACTTATCGAGTGTTCATCCTGCATTCCATGTGTCGATGCTCCGGAAGTATATTAGTGACCCGTCTCATGTTTTAGACTTTAGCGCAGTTCAACTCGCGGGTGATATGTCATATGAGGTAGAGCCAGTGGCTTTTTTGGGTCGTCAGATCAGGAAGTTGAGATCCAAGGATATAACTTCAGTGAAGGTGCAGTGGAGAGGGCAACCAGTGGAAGAGGCCACTTGGGAGACCGAGCGGAAGATGCGGAGCAGATATCCTCAATTGTTTGAGACCCCAAGTATGTTTCTAGACCCGTTCAAGGACGAACGTTTGTTTAAGAGGGGGAGAATGTAATGACCCGGCCGGTCGTTCCGTAAAATTTGCACTGTTATTCCTGTTTCTGCTTGGTTATGCATTTCTTAGTATGTTCATGATGTGTCGGGGTCGGTTGTTTCAGGTTCGGAGTGTTCATTGTGAGAATTGAGACACTTAGTCTCTTTGAGTAGCCTTATAGTTGGAAAAGTCAACTAGGAGTTGACTTATTGGTAACCGATATCAGAATGCGGATTTTATGGCTTAGATAGCTTTGTTAGGTGATTAGGGAATTATGAGTGTGTTCAAAATGTATTTTTGATGTCCGGTGTAAAATTAGGCTTGAATTGGCGAAAGTTAGTTTTTGGCGAATTCCGGTCGGTAGTGGAAAATAGGCTATCGGGGTCGGAATGGAATTCCAGAAGTTGGAGCAGGTTTGTAATGGCATTTTATATATGTGTGCAAATATTCAGGTCAATCGGAGGTGTTTTGGATGGTTTCAGCATCGTTTGTGGAATTTAAAAATTTCAAAGTTCATAGGCTTGAATTTGATGTGATTTTGGTGTTTTTGCATTGTTTTTGGTGTTTCAAAGGCTCGAATAAGTTTGAATGATGTTACGGGATGTGTTGGTAGGTTTGGTTGAGGTCCCTAGGGCCTCGAGTGTATTTCAGATGCTCAAACGGGCATTTTTGTTTTAGGAGTATGTTGAAAAATCTGGTGTTTCTGTTGCTGGTGTCCTTGTATGCAATCATAGGGCTTCATCCGCGATCGCTTAGGCTTGGTTGTGGAAGAGGTGAGTTTGTTCTTCGCCTTCGCAGAGTCAGGGATGCTATCGCGTAGTGTAGTGAGGCTGTGCATCGCGAACGCGGGTCTAAAGTCGCGATCGCATAGAATATTTGGAGTGGCAGCGAGGTATTGGAATTACTCTATGCGATCACATAAAGCTGGTTGCGATCACATAGAGTTGGTTGCTATCGCATAGGTCAGAGAGTCTAAGCATCGCGATCGCGAGGTATATGTTGCGATCGCAATGAGTAAAGATTGGGGGTCAGTGAGTTTGTCCTTCGCGATCGCAGTGAAGAAATACCTGGGTAGTATATAAAAAGCCAATCCGCGACCCCTCTTCACTTTTCCACAATTTTTGAACGAGATTGAAGCTTTTGAGGGAGATTTTTGAGGAAACCAAAGGGGAATCACTTGGAGGTAAGACTCATAACTCGATTATATGTGATTAAAGGCCTAATTAGTGGTGTTAATTTGGGGGAAATCAATGTAAAAAGGGAAAATTAGGGCTTGAGATTAAGAAACCTTCTAATGGGGATTTGAGGGGTAATTTGAACTCCGATTTCAGTGTTCTTGATATGTACAAACACGTGAGAAGATGAGGATCATTATGGCATAAATTTTATCGAGTTTTGAGACGTGGGCCTGGGGGTCGTATTTGGCCAATTTCGGGAATTGTGCCTAATGTTGATATTTTTTTATTGGGTTTATCTCCCTAGCATATTTTGATGTGATAAATCTGGTTTTGATAGATTCGGAGCATTCGGGAGCCGAATCGAGGGAAAAGAGTGTTGCGGAGTAGCTTTTCGGGCTAGATTAAGGTAAGTAATGACTTTAAATCTTGTCCTGAGGGTATGAAACCCCGGACTTAGCATCTTTTCACTGTTTTGGAGTGACGTACACACTAGATGATGAGTGTGTGGCGTACACAAATTGGGAAATTGGAAATTGGTCCTTTCTGAGGCAACTATTGAGTTGCGGAACTGCTTTAAATCATATGATAAATAGTATTTCATTGCTTTTGATATACTTGGGCTGTAAGCCATGTTTGGGGCCTCGTTCCAACCTGTTTAGACCCCTTAGGGGCTATTTTCTGATATTTCTCACTATTTTGACCATGATTTTCACTCAGTCACACCGTATGTTGTTGTTTTCGAAACTCAGACTTGTTACACTATTTTATGATATAAAATACTATTATGGGTCGAGTACCCCATTTGTTCATAGCCGAGTGGCATTTTGAGAGTTTCTGATTGAGTGAGGCCGAGTGCTAATATTGTGAGTATATGTTTGGATCGGGTTTTATGCCGCAACATGTTGCACTGTTATGATATGTGAGAGGCCGAGTGCCAGAGTGATTATTGCCATGACTTGGCTATTTATAGAGCTTGGGCTGTAGGAGCCCATCCGGAGCTGTACACCCCCAGTGAGCGCAGGTACCTACTGAGTGCGAGTGCCGAGTGCTGAGTGACTGTGAGGTGCTGAGTGACTGCTACTGAGTGACTGTGAAGTGCTGAGTGACTGTACTGAGTGACCGTGAGGTGCTGAGTGACTGATACTGAGTGTTGATTTTGCCCGAGGGGAAGCTTATGTTGATATTCTACTTGAGTATTTGATTATGATTCATTTATTTTATACTGATATTTTCTTGGGAATTTACTGAGAAACATTGGAAATCATACTTGTTCAAATGATTTTTCTGAAACTGAGTTTAAGCATCTTGCCTGAATGTATACACTGATAGAACTTAGTATTTTACTATTGTGAATTGATGTTTTGTTGTTGTGTGTTTCTTACCGTCAGACTTGATTTATTTTCATTACTACTGAGTTGGCGTACTCATCATTACTCCATGCACCTCTGTGTGCAGATCCAGGTACTGGTACTGAGCAGTAGTCATCTGAGCTCGTGCGACGCCAGCTTTGGGATATTGAGGTAGCTGTCCAGCGTCCACAACACCTCCATTTTCCTTTCCTTATTTTTGTACTTAGTATTCCATTTTTGAGACCTTGTATTGTGACAGTATTGTTACTGGCACTATTCTTAGATGCTCGTGACCCGTTGACTCCAGATCTGGAGAATGGTTATAGACTGTTAGCTTGTTTTGCTTTGTTAAAGATTTAGAAATTATATACTTTTACGAAAGGTTATTAATGATCTGGGAAATTTCATAAAGGAAATGTGTAATTTGTGTTAGTTGGCTAGCCTAGTTCCACGATATGTGCCATCATGGCCGATTAGAATTTGGGGCCGTGACACTTAATTTCCAGTGTGTTGTGCGATACTTATCTTTGTGTATTTAAGTTAATTCTTTTAGGAGTCATCTGTTTGGTATGAACATATTCATGTTGATTATTTTTACCTCGTTTGTTACTAATGATTCATGCTTGTAAGGTGATTCAAAGGGTGATATGCCTGTGAGGCTGACCACCGGTTGGTCAGATTCTTGTCACGTCCCAACCTCGGGAAGCGTAACCGGCGCTCAACCGAGTGGACCTGGTCGAGCATGTTTTTTAGACACTTTCTATGCAACTCACTTATGATCGACATAAGGCATGTTTTCATTAATTAGACTGTAGGATGATCATATATACATTACTAAATCATTTCATTAGTTACATCATTATTAAGTTTCAAAATAAACACATTCTTATGATTGGGTGGAACAAGAGTCTAAAACACAACATAATCGTTGACCTTTCTAACACTTTTATACAAACCACATAGTATCTACGGAGCCTCTAATGATACAAAAGAGTTTTAAGACAGTGTCGGTAACAAGGCCCTGGCTATACCTTAAAACGTGACAACAATATCAACAAAAGATACAATACATGACCCCGGGATAAAGTGGGGCTCACCGAGTACGCTGGGAAGATGATGCACCACTATCTATGATCAACATTGTCTGCTATGCAACCACCTTCATTCATTTAAATATGCAACGTCCCAGCAAAAGGGACATTAATATTGTCGAATAGTACTAGTATATAAACCTAAAACATCATCCCAATAGAATGAACAATGATACAAGGGGGAAACAGTCATGAGTTCAATAAGAGCTTTAAATAATACTAAAATATCAAGTAAGGATCACATAAGTTCTCAAGTCAATTTCCATATTAGTAGGTTGAGGAATCTTTAGTGCCAAAATACCATAAATAACAATACCGCCGTGTTCTTTCGCGGAGTCCGATCACGAGCCGATCGGCTAGGTCATATGACATCAACTATAACCACAATTCCAATTATCATTTACAACACAGTTACCACCATGTGTGCAACATGGTGTCCGATCACGGTTCGATCGACTAGGCCATCTTACTCGAGACATCTCCCATTTTAATCAATCATCACACTTTATACTTCCTTCCCATCTTTTAAATACATTGGCACGAGTGGCCTCATTATAAAGTCGTTCGTGGAACTTGGCCGTATTTCATAATTCCAGTTTCTCTTTTTCACATTCAAATATCATTATCATCAACAACAATAAGGCCTATCATGTAAGATATTAGTACATATATCGGCAAACTTGGGAATCCTAAGCACATAGATGCTTTTCATATAATTTGGCATAACAACCTTTATTCAATTTTTGACATGAGGTCTCAACATTTCTAGCCCATATTCCACATTTTGAATACAACCTCACAAGGCAAGATTACATGACGAAGCATTTAGAATAGATATTGAACATATATCCTTCAACACAACACATTAGAAATAATCAATTCTATAATGATCAAGTTGGGGACTTACACCAATTACACGAACACCGGGGGAATTGATTCTAAGAAGAATGGGTATCGTCAACATACCTCAATTGAGCTTCCTTTACACTTTAAAATGTTCCAGAATTCTTAGCACTTCCATCTATTTTGGATATATGACAAATTGGACCAAAATTAGGAAGGTGGTCATGATCGTAGCTCATTTGAGCACATTATCAAACACTAGGTGTGCATTAATATTTTTAAGTCCCTTTTATGAAATATTCTACCATTCCTCAACCCATTCTTAGCTGACAACCTCCCCACTTTAAGAATACATGCATGAAAGATATCCATCCCCACACCTAATAATTGTCTTTCTAATTATCCACTTTTTATTAGATTTTCGAAATTAAAAGTTTGGGTATAGATTCTTACCTTTAATATGAGGAACTTCTTAATAACCTTCAAGGATTGAGCAACAATTGTTGGATATTAGTGTGAAGGTTATTCTCCCACTCTAAGAACTCTCTCACTCTTAAAATATAAGGAATATGCTCAAAAATGGTCTATGGTATGCGTTTTAACGGAATAGGGTCGAGTTTAAAAATCCCCAAAAATGAAGCCTCGAGACAGGATCTGAGGTCGCATATAATGATTCTGCAATCCGCAAAATGACCGCGAAAGATGGACCTCGGAACCGAGCCGGCCTGCTTCACTCTGCATGTAAACACTTACTCGAGATCTCACTTATCAGATTCCATTGTTGAAGACACTGCGGCTGTTATGCAGCCCGCAGACCTGTCCTGCGGTCGCAAAATGCGCCGCAGAACCTTCCTCCGCAAAAATGTAAGGATGATTATGCGACAAAAGTGTGGCCGTGAAACGGTTATGCGGTCGCATAATTGGCCGCGAAATTGACCTCAAAATTGGTCCAAAAAACTGCTTCACTCTGCGACCATTCTACAACCCGCAGAGTGATTATGAGGCTGTATAATGGGCCGCAAAAATGCCTATTTCTGCAAAATATTTCCTTCAAATCGCCAGCGTACTATTCAATCCATAAAGTCCGAATCGCGGACATCACGAAATCCTTAGGAAAAGTTTTACGGCGCCTTACAATTATTTGGGAAGAAGTCCAACTCAAAAAGTTCTAAACGCAAGAGTTTAAAGTGAATAAACTCCATGGCCGTCACATGAGTGTGAATATTACTCAGATATTTAGTTCTGTAGTTGTTAATGGTTCCAGTTGTAACAATAGTTGAGATTGATATGAATTATTAAATGTAATAAGAATTGAAGCTTGAGTTTGTCACTTGGCTTAAAGTAGTTTATTACCAGAATCAATCAACTTTTATGTGACAATGTAACTTGCCTTACTTTTTCATTCCAAATTCTATGTAGTAAGTTTTTGGTAGTTTCATAATTCAAGCTCATTTAATTGGGCTTGGGGGTACAATGGCCATACTGGCCTGGTTGATGAGTGCCGGGTCCTACCCGGAAAAGTGCACGGTTAGCCACTAGTAACACATGTATTTACTTTTAAGACACCGTTTAAAATATCTTTAGTCTTTAGCCACTGCTTTAATAAACTTTAACTTCCCGGACGAAAATACCCTTTTGCTCATGTCCTTAACTTTTGAACTTAACTTCAGGACTTCAAGACTACATGTCCTTAACTTTGGAACTTAACTTCAGGACTACATGTCCTTAACTTTTGAACTTAAATTCAGGACTTCAGGACTACATGTCCTTAAGTTTTGAACTTGTAACTTTAAGTTCAGTACTACATGTCCTTTACTTTTGAACTTGGAACTCAAACTTCAGGACCAAGCGTTCCAAACTTTTGAACTTAAATTCAGGACTTCAGGACTACATGTCCTTAAGTTTTGAACTTGTAACTTTAAGTTCAGTACTACATGTCCTTTACTTTTGAACTTGGAACTCAAACTTCAGGACCAAGCGTCCTTAACTTTTGAACTTGTAAGTCAACGTTAAGGACATATTATCCTTAACTTTTGATGTTGTAACTGTAAGTTAAGGACTGCCTGTCCTTAACTTTTGAACTTGTTCATCTAAGTTCAGGACCAAGTGTCCTTAACTTTTGAACTTGTAAGTTTGAGTTCATGACCAAATGTCCTTAACTTTTGAACTTGGAATTCAAAGTTAAAGACCTATTATCCTTAACTTTTGAACTTAGAACTCAAACTTCAGGACCTATTGTCCTTAACTTTTGAACTTGTAACTGTAAGTTCAGGACCTATTGTCCTTAACTTTTGAGCTTGTTAGTTTATGTTCTGGACCAAGTGTCCTTAACTTTTGAAATCTTAGTTTCCATACCAATAATTCCATGATCTTTGGTAAACACGTAGAGACTTAGATATATGTAATTAGAGTCAAAAAAGATAATGCCATTGTTGAAGAGAACTTGTAAAATTGTAATTAGAGTCAAAATTTGTAAAATTGTCTGTTAGTATTTCCATTGAAGTTAAGTTCATTTGATAACGCCATTGTTGAATAGAACAACTCGTTCTTGAAACTCATCCATGGCTACGGTAAGGAAAAATATATTTATACTTCGACTACTTTCGACCCGACCATCCATGGCTACGGTAAGGGTAAATTGTATTTTCATAATAATTTTAATAAAATAATGGCTATTTTTGCTCAACATTAAAATTGGTGGATAAAAAATAAACACCACCTTATTTAGTGTCTACCGCACGCCATTTTTACGTCCTACGCTTCATCAAAGGAGCCCATTTAAAGCTTGGACGCCATGATCAAATTCCCTCTGTTATTAGTTCTGGTATTAGCCAATAGCAATTCTGAGCCTATGCTTTACTCGTTCATCATGTTAGCTCATTCGTTCTCTGTCAATTAATTCATATGGGTTCTATAGTTAAGTGGTCGACACCTATAATTGTTTCCCAAAGTTTTTAAAAGCAATTCAATTCATGTTATCTGTTTTCCTTGGTATAAACTAGGCGCCTACTTCCACCAAATAATTCCCCATAATTTGGCTCTCAACAGAAAATTTTCGAATCTCCTTTAAAAAAATTAAAATGTGCCCCCTACAAAGTTTATTCATATGCAGAGACTTCGCACAAATCTCAAACTAGTTTAGGACAATTAATTTATGAATATTCATAGAATGCTTTAAGCGCGTTCTTTAATTCATTATTATGATTAGGTACACATTCGCGTGACATAATTATGATTTTTAAAAATAAATCAAGGTACGCGTTCAAGTAACTTTGCCAAACAATCTTAATTAATAAAGCGTGATTAATTGTGTACGCGTATGCTTGGCATGATTTTAGCGCACCGAATAAAGCGGATTTACACACGTGTAATCGGTTTCAGAGATTAAATCCATAAAACACCATAATTAAAAGCGGTAAAAGAGTAAACGTACATAGGTTCTAAAAATGAGTAATTAAATAATTTAATTAAGCCAAGTATGATTAAAGCGACCGTGCTAAAATCACGGAACCCAAGAATGTCAAACACATTCTCCCGGATTAACAGAATTCCTTACCCGATCTTCTGGTTTTCACGGACTTTAAAAAAGAGTCAAATTTTCTCGATTTGGGATTTTAAAACAAAACCAGTTACTTGGGACACCATAATAATTATCTCAAGTGGCGACTCTGATTAAATAAATAATCCCATTTCAAATGATGTCAATTTAATTGGAAAAACTCCCTATCCCCCCGGAAAAAAGGAGTGTGACAGCTCTGGCGACTCTGCTGGGGATCGAACCCAGAATAACTAGTTTAGGGTTCAGAATTCGAGCTTATTAATGTAATCTGTACTTGGCTTTATTGTTTGTTGATATTACTGTGTTTGTGGGCCTAATGTGCTAATTGACGCTCATTTACTGCTTTAATATTATTTGAACTGTATTAAACTATCTCCTTAAACCTCCCTACCGAGTCTTCTAAAAATAAGTTGCACACAAATATGCGTGATCCCCTTTTCTGTTGGAAGTCGTACCAAATAGAACGAGGCTGGATCAACAACTAGGTCGGGTAGACTTTTGTGCTCCATGTACATTACCCCCACATCGGCTCGAGCTGTCCGCTTGGGAAAGCCATGTCTAGAACACACCCCTGGGTTTGTCAACCTAGAATAACATAGCCTCATGTCGGATTCCTAGTAGGTACATTTGTTTGTATCACGCGCATTTGAATTTTGGGACTCAACACAAGGGTTGGATCTGTCTAGGACAGGTGTACCCGAAATGAAAGACCATCCTGATACATCTTACGTGCTATTTGTGCATTTCTGTGTTTTGGCTTGCATGTTGATTGACTAGGGAAAGAAAATCAAAAGAAAAATCAAGAGTGAGGTGGGAGAGAGAAATTTGTCCAGTTTTGAAAACTCCGGTATTTGGAAAAGTCCCGAAACTCTGCAAAAATCTTTGAAAAAAAAGTCATTTCAAAATAAGTCAATATCATGTTTTCTCGGTTCTGTCAAAACTGACCAAACTACGCAGGTCTGATTCTAGCCGGATGTGAGATAGATAAGCAACCTACATAGGGAACGACCTCATTTGTGATGATCCAAAAGGTCATCCTGTGTAAATTTAATTATAACTATGTTCTGAGGCTTTGAAAGCCTCCGTCTATCTCACCTCGATGTGCGTGCACAGCCCGGGCGCGTAGCTGGGAAGCCTTTATGTGTAAAATTGAATAAAAGTTAAATTTATGATAATTAATTGAATAAAATTGACTTTGGTCAACATTTTTGGTAAACGGACCGGGACCCGTGATTTGACGGTCCCGGAGGGTCCGTACGAAAATATGGGACTTGGGCGTATGCCCGGAATCGAATTCCGAGGTCCCAAGTCCGAGAAATGAATTCTTAAAGGAACAATGTTTTCTGAATATTATAAAGACTTTTGAAAATGAACTTTGATGTGAAATCTGTGTTACCGGGCCCGTATTATGGTTCCGCAGCCCGGAACAGGTTTAATATGGTTATTAGGAGTTTTCTGTAAAATTTGGTTAGAAACGAACTTGGTTTGACGTGTTTCGGATCAAAAATGGGAAATTTAGAAGTTTATGAAGTTTGAAAAAATTCTATAGATTTTGGAGGTTAATTCATTGTTTTTGATGTTATTTTGGTGGATTTATTACCCGAATAAGTCCGTAGGATGATTTTGAAGTCGTGTGTATATTCGGTGTGGAGCCCCGGGGGCTCGGGGGTGTTTCGGGTTGGTGTTCGGAGTGTTGGGACTCAAAGGAACATTGCTGGTGCACCAGTTCTGGTGTGCCCGCACCTGCGAGCCTAGGGCCGCAGGTGCGAGACGGCAGGCGCGACATTTTGTCCGCAGGTGCGGCCCCTCTCGCAGATGCGGACTATCTTCCGCATGAGCGGTCCCGCATGAGCGGGTAAGATTCCGCAGGTGCGGCCCCCGGCCGGCCTGGCCATTTTGCCGCAGGTGCGATCAAATTTCTGCACCTGCGAGATTGCAGGTGCGACCAAAGCACCACAGGTGCGAGAGTCGAGTAGTGAAGTTCTTTTAAAAACAATTTCAGACGTTCTTCTTCAAACTTTCTCTCAAAAATAGAAGGCTAAGGGCAATTTTTCAAGATATTTTCTTTCCAGATCGTAGGTAAGTGTTCACTAATTGATTTCCTTCCACCTTTTAACGTTTTTCATCAATTATCATCAAGAATCCTAGGGTTTTCAAAGGTAGAAATTGGGGCTTTGGGGTAGAGTTAAGGCTTTTAGAAATTTTAGGAATTCAACCTTATTTAGGGGTCGGATTTAAAAACAAATTGTATATTCGGGCTCGTGGGGGAATGGGTGATCGAGTTTTGGTCCGAACCTCGTGTTTGGACCAAGCGGGCCGGGGTCGAATTTTGATATTTTTGGAAGAATGATGGGAAATCTATAATTAGGCTTTGGGATTGGTTTATTGAGTAATTATTGATGTTATTGAGTCGAATATATCTAGATAATATCATTTCGAAGTTGTATTCAAGAGGGAAAGCGGTGATTGAGGCTTGACTTGCATTTTTGGAGTCGGGGTAAGTGTTTGTCCTAACCTTAGCTTTAAGGAATAGGTATAGAGTCTTAATTTCTATGTGTATTCCATGTCAAACGTATAGGTAAGGTGACGAGTACCTATGTGTTATGGTCAAGCATTCCCGTGAGTCAAATGTGATGATTCATACAGTGTTCTAGATATTCTCTGTGTTATTAATAATTGGTTAATTAGAAGTGATACATGGAGGTTGTTTCATGATGTGGGAAGTTATTGATTAATCGTTTAGTTGAGGATTTTTGTTGTTGAAATTATGCCTCTGAGTGAGATTGGTTATAGCTGAGTCCCTTGCCAGGACGATAGAATTTTGTTGGTTATTTATGTACATTTAGAACTTCTTATTGTTAAATATATTGAATTGTTGTTTCTCTGTACATTATGCACGAGGGGACATTCCGTGCCGAGTGATCGTGAGGCTATGCACGAGGGGACATTCCGTGCCGAGTGATTATTATTTATGCACGAGCGGACATTCCGTGCCGAGTGATTATTATTTATGCACGAGGGGACATTTCGTGCCGAGTGACTTTATTATTTATGCACGAGGGGACATTCCGTACCGAGTGATTATTATTTATGCACGAGGGGACATTTCGTGCCGAGTGACTTTATTATTTATGCACGAGGGGACATTCCGTACCGAGTGATTATTATTTATGCACGAGGGGACATTCCGTGCCGAGTGACTTTATTTTTATGCACGAGGGGACATTCCGTGCCGAGTGACTTTATTAATTATGCACGAGGGGACATTCCATACCGAGTGATTGTGAGGCTATGCACGAGGGGACATGTCGTGCCTTTTTCTATGTATTTACTTGTTTCGAGCTACTAATTTCTACATTTACTTTTACATTTCAGTTATTATCTTATTCTGCTGTTTTGGTAATTGTTACTCCCTTTCCCCAGCATGTTCTTCCCCGTAACTGTATTTCCTGTTATATTATTGAACTGCACAGGCATTAACTGCGGTCGGGTCCTAGCCTCATCACTACTTTGCCGAGGTTAGGCTCGGCACTTACTCAGTACATGGGATCGGTTGTACTGATGCTACACCTGCATTTATTTATGTTGTGCAGATTACGCAACCGGACCCAGTGGACACCGCTAGAGGGAGTATCTTTCAGTCCACGCAGGCGACCTCGAGGTAGACCCGCAGGCGTTCGTGGGCCCTTACGTCACCTTCTATCTCTTCTTTCTGTCATTTTGTGTATTTCCAGACAGACGTATCATTTTATTTCAAACTGTTGCTTTTAGTCAAATCGTAGTCTAGTTCGTGAGATTGTGACTCCATTTCTGGGTTTTGTACTTAAAGGGATTTCTACGAGATTGGCTATTTTAGTTTTAGAACCTATTAAGCTTCCGTATTTTTTTTATCATGATTATCTAGTTAGCGTTTATTGTTTTTAATTGTTAATATGACAATTCATTTAAAATGTTAACTTGTCTAGCGGGTTCAACGTTAAACGCCATCACGGCCTGAAGGTGGGATTTTGGGTCGTGACAAGTTGGTATCAAAGTTCTAGGTTGCTTAGGTCTCACAACTCACGGACAACTTGGTAGAGTCCGAGGGATCGGTACGGAGACGTCTGTACTTATCCCCTAGAGGCTGTAAAGTTAGGGATGGCTTCATATTTCTTCTCCTCTGTCATGCGACTTGAAATCAAAATGCTAATTGAGTTTCTATTCTATTTTCTCGCAGATGGCGAGGACGCGTGCTTCCCCAGGTCTTGATCGATAGCTTGATACTCCTATTGCAGCTCCTACGAGGAGCCGAGGTCGAGGTCGAGGTCGAGGCCGAGGCCGAGGCCGTGCTAGAGGCCGAGGCCGGGGCAAGGCTCCGCCCAGAGCAGCAGCCCCAGTGGAGGATCCTAAGGTTGAGTTAATCGAGGAGATTCCCGCTTAGACAGTCCCAGTTGGACCAGCTCAGGTCCCAGAGGGGTTCATTGCTACCCCGGTGCTTCAAGACGCTCTAGTTCGCTTAGTGGGACTCATGGAGAGTGTGGCTCAAGCCGGTCTTCGCCCTACTGCACCAGCCGTCTCTCAGGCTGGGGGAGGGACCAAGACTCCTGCTACTCGTACACCAGAGCAGTTAGATCCTCAGTTTCAGACTCTAGCTCCTCAGACAGCCGGAGTAGCTCAACCGGGTATTGTGGCACCGCCAGTTGAGGGAGCAACTATGTCAACAGATGCTCTATGGAGACTAGATAGATTCACCAAGTTATTCCCTACTACTTTAACTGGTGCACCATCAGAGGATCCCCAGGGTTATTTGGACAGTTGTTATGAGGTTCTTCGGAACATGGGCATAGTGGAGTCCAATGGAGTTGACTTTGCTACATTTCGTCTTTCTGGCACCGCCAAGACTTGGTGGAGAGATTGCTGCTTGACCAGACCAGCTGGGTCTGCACCTCTGACTTGGGCTCAGTTCTCCGAGTTGTTCTTGGGGAAGTTTCTTCCAGTTACTCAGAGAGAAAATCTTCGGAGGCAGTTTAAGCGTCTCCATCAAGGCTCCATGTCCGTCACTTAGTACGAGACCAGATTCATTACTCTATCCAGGCATGCTATTATGATACTTCCCACTGATCGGGAGCGGGTTCGGAGATTTATTGAGGGTCTAGTTTAGCCCATCATACTTCAGATGGCCAGAGAGACGGAAACTGATATCTCCTTTCAGGATGCAGCCGATGTGGCCAGGCGCGTTGAGATTGTATTATCACAGGGTAGTGGTCAGGGGTATGACAAGAGACCTCGTTATTTCGGCCGATTCAATGGTGCCTCATGTTGAGGCAGATATTCCTTTGGCAGAGGTCATCCCCCTAGGAATTTTCAGTCAGCACTCCAGGTATCCCGGAGTGCACCATCAGCTCCCATCAGTGCACCACCGATTCAGAGCTTTCAGGGTGGTTATTCTGGTCGTCAGGGACAGTTACCGGGTTAGTACTCTCCACATCCGAGGTCTTGCTTCACTTGCGGTGGTGTGGGGCATATTTCTAGGTTTTTCCCTCGAGGTTTTGGTGGTTCTCAGTATCAGGGTTCCTGTGCCATGGTTCCCGCATCAGGTGCACCCCCACCCCCAGCCAGCTAGGGGTGGTGGTCGTGGTGCCAGAGGTGGAGGTCAGACTCATAGAGGTGGAGGACATTCCACGAGAGGTAGAGGTCAGGCCGCAGTAGGTCGACCTAGAGATGTTCAGGTTGGAAGGGCTTCGCACCGATGCTATGCTATTCCGGCCAGGCCTGAGGCTGAGGCCTCTGACGTAGTTATCACAGGTACGGTTTCAGTTTGCAGCCGAGATACTTCGGTGTTATTCGATCCGGGTTCTACTTTATCTTATGTGTCTTCATATTTTGCCCCTTATTTGAGCATGCCCCATGATTCCCAGAGTGCTCCTGTATATGTGTCTACCCCGGTGGGTGATTCTATAGTGGTAGATCGAGTCTACCGTGCTTGCTTAGTAGTTATTTGTGGGATGGAGACTCAGGTTGATCTTTTCTTCTGAATATGGTTGACTTGGATGTTATATTGGGGATGGATTGGCTATATCCCTATCATGGTATTCTGGACTGTCATTCCAAGACAGTGATCTTTGCCTTACTAGGAGTACCTCGCTTGGAGTGGAGAGGGGGTCCTATCCATTCTTCTGGCAGAGTTATTTCTTATGTGAAGGCTCGACGTATGGTTGAGAAGGGTTGTCTGGCCTATTTGTCCTATGTTCGTGATTCTAGTGCCAAGGTTCCTTTTATGAAGTCGGTGTCCATGGTTCGTGAGTATCCAGAGGTATTCCCTGCTGACCTACCGGGTATGCCACCCGACAGGGATATTGACTTTTGTATTGAGGTAGCTCCGGGCACTCAACCCATTTCTATTCCGCCGTATCGTATGGCCCCGACAGAGTTGAAGGAATTAAAGGGGCAGTTGCATGATTTGTTGGATAAAGGCTTCATTAGGCCTAGTGTTTCTTCTGGGGGTGCTCCTGTGTTGTTTGTTAATAAGAAAGATGGCTCAATGAGAATGTGTATTGACTACCAATAACTGAATAAGGTTACTATTAAGAATACGTATCCTTTGCCGAGGATTTATGATCTATTTGACCAGCTTTAGGGTGCTACAGTGTTTTCCAAGATAGACTTGAGATCAGGTTACCATCAGCTGAGGATTAGGGCATCTGATGCCCCTAAGACGACTTTTCGCACTCGTTATGGGCATTATGAGTTCTTGGTGATGTCATTTGGGTTGACAAATGCCCCCGCTGCTTTTATGGAGTTGATGAACCATGTGTTCAGGCCATATTTGGACTCATGTGTGATTGTGTTTATTGACGATATATTGATATACTTTCGCAGCCGAGAGGAGCATGAGCAGCATCTTTGAGTCGTCCTCCAGACTCTGAGGGATAGTCAGTTGTATGCTAAATTTTCCAAGTGTGAGTTTTTGTTGAGTTCAGTGGCATTTCTGGGCCATGTTGTGTCGGTAGAGGGTATTCAAGTGGATCCCAAGAAGATTTCAGAAGTCAGAGATTGTCCTAGACCCTCTTCAGCTACAGAGATTCGGAGCTTCTTGGGCTTAGAAGGTTATTATCGCCGATTTGTGGAAGGCTTTTCATCTATAGCAGCCCCGATGACCAGGTTGACCCAGAAGGGTGCCCAGTTCAGGTGGTCAGATGAGTGTGAGGCGAGCTTTCAGAAGCTCAAGACAGCCTTGACCACGGCACCGGTGTTAGTTTTGCCCACAGTTTCAAGACCGTATACCATGTATTGTGATGCTTCACGGGTTGGGCTTGGTGCAGTGTTGATGCAGGATGGCAAGGTCATAGCCTATGCTTCTCGTCAGTTGAATGTTCATGAGAAGAACTATCCCGTCCATGATTTGGAGTTAGCAGCTATTGTTCATGCGTTGAAGATCTGGAGGCATTACCAGTATGGTGTGCCATGTGAGGTGTTCACGGATCACAAGAGTTTGCAGTATCTGTTCAAGCAAAAGGAGTTGAACATGAAGCATATGAGGTGGTTAGAGTTGTTGAAGGATTATGATATTACCATTCTTTATCATCCGGGGAAGGCCAATGTAGTGGCCGATGCTTTGAGCCGGAAGTCAGCCAGTATGGGTAGTCTTGCTTATTTGTCAGCCGGAGAGCGACCTCTTGCTTTGGATGTTCAGGCTTTGGCCAACCGATTTGTGAGATTGGAGGTTTCTGAGACTGGCGGTGTTTTGGCCCATACCGTGGCCCGTTCTTCATTGTATGATCGTATTCGGGCCAGGCAGTATGATGATCGTCATTTATCTGTTCTTAGAGATATAGTCCGACACGGAGGTGCCAAGAAGGTTACTGTTGATGATGAGGGAAGTTCTGCGGATGTAGGGCCATATTTGTGTACATGATGTTGATTGTATTCGTGAGTTGATGCTACAGGAGGCCCATAGTTCCCGTTATTCCATTCATCCGGGTGCCGCAAAGATGTACCAGGACTTACGGCAGCATTATTGGTGGCGGAGGATGAAGAAGGATATTGTAGCTTATGTAGCTCGGTGCTTGAACTGTCAGCAGGTTAAGTACGAGCACCAGAGACCCGGTGGTTTGATTCAGCAAATTCGGGTTCCCGATTGGAAGTGGGAGCATATCACCATGGATTTTGTAGTTGGACTCCCACGGACTTAGAGGATGTTTGATGCGGTATGGGTTGTTGTGGATAGGTTGACCAAGTCAACCCACTTCATTCCGGTATCAGTTTCGTATTCAGCGGAGAAGTTGGCAAACATCTATATGAGAGAGATTGTTAGGTTGCATGGGGTGCCCATATCCATTATATCAGACCGAGGTACTCAGTTTACCTCCTATTTCTGGAGAGTATTCCGGCGAGAGTTGGGCACACAGATTGAGTTGAGCACGACATTTCATCATCAGACGAACGGACAGTCTGAGCGTACTATTCAGATTTTGGAGGATATGTTGCGGGCTTGTTTCATTGACTTTGGTGGTTCATGGGACCAATTCTTGCCTTTACCTGAGTTTGCCTACAACAACAGCTGTCAATCGAGCATTCATATGGCTTCGTATGAGGCGTTGTATGGTAGGCGGTGTCGGTCCCCAGTCGGATGGTTTGAGCTGGGAGAGGCTAGATTATTGGGTTCTTAATTAGTCCAGGATGCCTTAGACAAGGTGAAGATCATTCAGGGTAGACTTCGTACAGCTCAGTCCAGGCAGAAGAGTTATGCGGATCGTAGAGTTCGAGATTTGGACTTTATGGTAGGAGATAGGGTATTTCTTCGAGTGTCTCCCATGAAGGGCGTGATGAGGTTCGGAAAGAAGAGCAAGTTGAGCCCTAGGTACATTGGTCCATTTGAGATTTTGGATAAGGTGGGAGAGGTGGCCTACAAACTTTCCTTGCCACCGAGTTTATCAGCCGTGCACCCGGTGTTTCATGTATCTATGATCTGGAGATATATTGCGGGATCCATCTCATGTACTTGACTTCAGCGGTGTCTAGTTGGACAAGGATTTGACTTATGAGGAGGAGCCGGTAGCCATATTAGCTTAACAGGTTCGTCAGTTCAGATCGAAGAAATATCCTTCGGTTCATGTTCAGTGGAGAGGTCAGCTTGTTTAGGCTACCTGGGAGTCCGAGTCCGATATGCGGAGTCGATATCCCCATCTTTTCCCCGATTCAGGTACCTTTCTATGTCCGTTCAAGGACGAACGTTTGTTTTAGAGGTGGAGATTGTGATGACCCAAAAGGTCATCCTGTGTAAATTTAATTATAACTATGTTCCGAGGCTTTGAAAGCCTCCGTCTATCTCACCTTGATGTGCGTGCGCAACCAGGGCGCGTAGCCGGGAAGTCTTTATGTGGAAAACTGAATAAAAAGTTGAATTTATGATAATTAATTGAATAAAGTTGACTTTGGTCATCATATCTGGTAAACGGTCCCGGACCCGTGATTTGACAGTCCCGGAGGGTCCGTAGGAAAATATGGGACTTGGGCGTATGCCCGGAATCGAATTCCGAGGTCCCAAGTCCGAGAAATGAATTTTTAACGAAAAATTGTTTTCTGAAATTATAAAGACTTTTGAAAATCAACTTTGATGTGAAACCTGTGTTACCGGGCCCGTATTATGGTTCCGGAGCCCGTAACAGGTTTAATATGGTTATTAGGAGTTGTCTGTAAAATTTGGCAAGAAACGGACTTGGTTTGACGTGTTTCGGATAAAAAATGGGAAATTTAGAAGTTTATGAAGTTTGAGAAAATTCTATAGATTTTGGAGGTTAATTCATTGTTTTTGATGTTTTTTGGGTGGATTTATTACCCGAATAAGTCCGTAGGATGATTTTGAAGTCGTGTGTCTATTCGGTGTGGAGCCCCGAGGGCTCGGGGGTGTTTCGTGTAGGTGTTCGGAGTGTTGGAACTCAAGGGAACATTGCTGGCACCAGTTCTTGTGTGCCCGCACCTGCGAGCCTAGGGCTGCAGGTGCGAGACCGCATGCGCGACGTTTTGTCCGCAGGTGCGGTCCCTCTCGCAGATGCGGACTATCTTCCGCAAGAGCGGTCCCGCAAGAGCGGGTAAGATTTCGCAGGTGCGACCCCCGGTGGGCCTGTCCATTTTCCGCAGGTGCGATCAATTTTCTGCACCTGCGAGATCGCAGGTGCGACCAAAGCGCCGCAGGTGCGAGAGTCGAGAAGTGAAGTTCTTTAAAAAACAATTTCAGACGTTCTTCTTCAAACTTTCTCTCAAAAATAGAAGGCTTAGGGCGATTTTTCAAGAGATTTTCTTCCCAAATCGTAGGTAAGTGTTCACTAATTGATTTCCTTCAACTTTTTAACGTTTTTCATCAACTATCATCAAGAATCCTAGGGTTTTCAAAAGTAGAAATTGGGGCTTTGGGGTAGAGTTAGGGCTTTTAGAATTTTAGGAATTCAACCTCATTTTGGGGTCGGATTTCAAAACAAATTGTATATTCGGGCTCGTGGGGGAATGGGTGATCGGGTTTTGGTCCGAATCTTGTGTTTGAACCAAGCGGGTCCGGGGTCAAATTTTGATATTTTTGGAAGAATGATGGGAAATCTATAATTAACTTTAGGATTGGTTTATTGAGTAATTATTGATGTTATTGAGTCGAATATGTCTATATAATATCGTTTCGAAGTTGGATTCAAGAGGGAAAGCGGTGATTGAGGCTTGACTTGCATTTTTGGAGCCGAGGTAAGTGTTTTTCCTAACCTTAGCTTGAAGTAATAGGTATAGAGTCTTAATTGCTATGTGTATTCCATGTCCAACGTATAGGTAAGGTTCGAGTACCTATGTGTTGTGGTCAAGCATGCCTGTGAGTCAAATGTGATGATTCATACCGTGTTCTTGATATTCTCTGTGTTATTAATAATTGGTTATTTAGAAGTGATACGTGGAGGTTGTTTCATGATGTGGGAAGTTATTCATTAATCATTCAGTTGAGGATTTTTGTTGTTGAAATTATGCCTCTAAGTGAGATTGGTTATAGCTGAGTCCCTTGCCGGGACTATAGAATTTTGTTAGTTATTTCTGTACATTTAGAACTTCTTATTGTTAAATCTTTATATTGAATTATTGTTTCTGTGTACATTATGCACGAGGGGACATTCCGTGCCGAGTGATCGTGAGGCTATGCACGAGGGGTCATTCCGTGCCGAGTGATTATTATTTATGCACGAGGGGACATTCTGTGCCGAGTGACTTTATTATTTATGCACGAGGGGACATTCAGTGTCGAGTGATTATTATTTCTGCATGAGGGGACATTCCGTGCGATTGACTTTATTATATATGCACGAGGGGACATTCCGTGCCGAGTGACTTTATTGTTTATGCACAAGGGGACATTCTGTGCCGAGTGAATGTGAGGCTATGCACGAGGGGACATGCCGTGCCTTTTTCTGTGTATTTACTTGTTTCGAGCTACTAATTCCTGCCTTTACTTCTACATTTTAGTTATTATCTTATTCTGCTATTTTGGTAATTGTTACTCCCTTATCCCCAGCATGTTCTTCCCCGTAATTGTATTTCCTGTTTATTTCCTATTATATTATTGAACTGCACAGGCATTAACTGCGGTCGGGTCCTAGCCTCGTCACTACTTCGCCTAGGTTAGGCTCGGCACTTACTCAATGTATGGGGTCAGTTGTACTGATGCTACACCTGCACTTCTTTATGTTGTGCAGATTACGCAGCCGGGCCCAGTTGACACCACTTGAGGGAGTATCCTTCAGTCCACGCAGGCGACCTCAAGGTAGACCCACATGCATTCGTGGGCCCTTACGTCACCTTCTATCTCTTCTTTATGTCATTTTGTGTATTTCCAGACAGACGTATCATTTTATTTCAAACTGTTGCATTTTATCTCTTCTGGGTTTTGTACTTAAAGGGATTTCTACGAGATTGGCTATTTTAGTTTTAGAACCTATTAAGCTTCCGTATTTTTCCCCCCATGATTATCTAGTTAGCGTTTATTGTTTTTAATTGTTAATATGTCAATTCATTTAAAATGTTGGCTTGTCTAGCGGGTTCAACGTTAAACGCCATCACGGCTTGAAGGTGGGATTTCGGGTCGTGACATCATTTGCAAAAATAACCAAAAACAATATAATAAAAAAACGTGTCTGGTGCTTTCGCTAAAAGAGTAGGCCGGCCCAGCTTCGGTTGCGTCCTGAGCCGTTTTGCCGGAATAGGCCTTAGAACATCTTCAAAATTGTTGAAGGGCTACTCTCGCAAAGGGCAGACATGTCTGTCACGCCCCCTTTTTCTCGCATAATCGGGTTTCGACATTTGACAACTCCTTTTGAGAAGGGAAAGGAATTGGTTATTGAGAGTCGCCACCTAATGGATTAAGGTGCATTAGGGCACCTATTGCAAATAACTCAGATTATACTAGTTTGCATCACCATAGATCGGGTAAGGGCTCAAATTACCTCGAGGGGAAGGTTTTAGGCACCCCTCAAGGTCCATAAATGTGGGTCCCGACCGAACTTAACTTATGTGAATTAGTCTAATGAAGAAAGCGAAGGAATTATTTAATAAGGATGGGGGCCCTAAGTTTTTTAGCCTATAGGATCAACCCGTGCAACATAAATAATACTTCGTAACTCCCCCAAGACGGGGGTGTTACTCATATTATTCAGCGAGCACAAACTATCATCTCTTGCTACCCGATTACTATCTTTAAGTTTTTAACTAAAGCGCTCTAATCAATTATAACTCGTGTCCTATGCGTGCACTACCCGTCCCTTACCTTTGGTACTGGAGGTATTGGGACCTCTATTTTTGGATGGTTCTAGACTCAACTTAGGTTGCTAAAAATTGTAAAACTAAGCGATACAAAACATATTGGACTTTTCATACAAAAGCAGATAAAGGTTTATTTTGGCCTCCACGCATTAAGCAACAAATGCACGCAGACAGATTGGCATGTCAACAGTTTAATTAGTTAAGGACATTGGATCCTATAGACGTGATTTCTACATGATTCTGGATTTTAAAACATGCTGAGAGTTTATGCAAAGTATCTCTAGGTAATTATGTAATGTAAACGTGTTGACAGTAATTCCTAAGTGATTCTGTAATTGCCTACCGATTTCAATTAAAGCGTTTGAACCTATAGGCATGTTATCTAAGTGATTTAATCGACAATTGACAATAGAAAAGCTCAGAATTACTACTTACTCCTATAGGCATGCTTTCTAGTGGTAATTGACAAGGCATTAGGTAGATTCGAGTTTTAGCATTTGGCATAAATGATAGTTATCCCTATAAGTGTGAGTTCTACCTTTAGCGATTGAGTCTGTTTATTACTTCCTAAAGACATGCATATTAAATAGGCGATTGTGAAAATTGATTTAGGCCTATAAACATGATTTCTAAGCAAACAGATGTTCCAAACTAGATTATTGCATTTCCCATAAGCATGGTTTCTAATCGCGTGAAGTAGAGTAAACAAGATATTCACAGAATTTGTTCGAGCCAAAATGAAGTCCCTATAGGTAGGTTTTTCTAATCATGTGAAGCAAAGTAAACGAAATATTCACAGAATTTGTTTGAGCCAAAACAAAATCCCTATAGGCAGGTTTTCTAACATGCGTGGTAGACTTAAACATTTAGAGATATTTTAGCACACCATTTCTGGGCATAAAACAAAACCTATGGGCATGTTATCTAACATAATAGTAGCAGAAAACCTAAAGGCATGTTATGTAACATAATAGTGGCAGAAAACCTAAAGGCATATTATCTACCCACATAATATCAAATAAACCGATGTCCCAATTTTATTATCACCCCCAATTGTTATTACAAATAATTATTACATACCAGAATCAATTGAGTAAATTGCAAAGTAGTAAACTATAGGAATCCTTCAGCAGGCCTAAAACAACATCTTGATGGGCCAGACCCTTCAATTCACAACTTCTCTAAAAACCAGTGTTCATAGAACCACAAAGTGATTGACTCACTTCTGTTTTACAACACAAGCATACCAAGCCCATTCCTCTAGTATGTCAAAGTTTCCAAGGGCATCATGAACCCTGGGCAGTGCTCACACTAGAGTAAAAAGATCAAAATCAGTTTAAGGGAAAATTATGGACCAAATTCTTGTGTGTCAGAGTTCACGGAGGTCTCATAGGATTCATGAGAAGTGCTCACACCAAGAAGGCCAAGGACGGTACTCAAATTAGTTTAGCAAAGATTTTTGAAATTTAAAAGAGTGCAGAGCAGGATTTGGAGTTAGGCTTAGAGGTGGAGTCACACACAGAACAAAGATAAATATTTTGAAACCAATAAGTTGGAAACTGACAAGTTTGAAATTTGAACAAAGGATCAAAACATACTTCACACAGACAGTAAATGATTCAGATTAGGATACGTTATATAGAGTAAATTTACTGAGTCAAACAACATACTAGTGATTAGTGATAACTAATAGCATAGTGAGCACAAAATAACATGCTAACATAATAGATTAAGGGGTACATGATAAACTGGTTTTAGGGAATGGTATTGAACACATTTAAGGAAAGCATTGAGGGCACATAATTAAGTAGACTTCATCGATTCGTCTACTGAATTAAACAAGTCTAATATACACAGAGCAATGAGTCTAATCGTAGTAGCATGTTGAGCAATTAAAAGGATAGAGAGGTTTAAATGACTTACTAATCCAGATGAAATAGAAAAGGTTAAGCAATGAGGCAATGATCATCAATAGCAGCAAGTGATGATGCAGGTTTTTGGCCTTGGCTTCCAGCCGACCAGGAATCAAAACATAATATAGTAGTATAGAGTATTGAATTTTTAGTAGTGAAAGTAGTTTCGAGTTCTTAGTCTTGTTTTTTAAGGGAAAAGAGGGAAGGGATTTAAATAGCATTAGACTAGGGTGCATAAATATGGAAATAATCAATCAACTTATTTAAGGGAAAACTTAGAATTATTAAGTCAAGTCAAGAAGAACGCGTATAACATCAATAACAAGTCTGGGAATCAATGATTCTTAGGTTTAGGGTAACAGCTAAGGCAAGTAGTCATAGACAAAATCAGTAAAAAAATGAAAGAAGAATCGAAACCCTAATTTTAGGGGTAAGTAAAATTACTCGGAATAATCAAAGGAAAATCAAAATGACATGCACATGGACAAATATAGGAAAACATTGAAGAAAAAAATGTTAACAATAATAAGAACCATAATAGATTTGAACCCTAATTTTAGGGCAAATAAAACAGGTTCAGCAATAGAACACACATAGACAGATATACGAGAATGTTAAGAAGATACTCAACCAAAATAGAAGTAGAACATATCTTAAAAAGATCTGAGCCCTAATTTTAAGGCAAATAAATTAGGCAAAAACTTTTAACGAAAAAAATCTTAAAAAAATAGACATGCGGAAACATAAAGGAGTTTTTTAACAAAAAATAAGAAAAATATAAATAGATCTTTAAAATATCTAAACCTTAACTTTAGGGTAAATAAAAATAGAGAAAACCTCTCAGAGATTTGTACCCCAAAGAGATGAAAAATGGACATAGACGAGAATAGGGGAAGGTTCGAACAAGATTTGGTTCGAAATGAGGGAAATCGGCTTGCCATGTTAGGCAAGCTACTAGATTATACAATAATCGAGTATCCAGTAGTGAGACAAGGTGAATAAGGTAATAAATTCATCAATCGATTCCATATCTGGTTGGAATCGAAGAAAGCTTTGGGGGGATTAAGGTGACGACGCCTAGGGTTTCAAAGGAGAAGAGAGGAGTGGGGTTTGAGGGCGGCGGTTTAGAGATAATAGGGGTTAGGGTTAGGGAATAGGGTAATTAAAAATAGGGGAAGGGACGATGGCCATTGATCTCTCGAGATCAACGACTGAGATGAAAAATAGATGGGGCAGGTCGTTTAGAAACGGGCCGCGATCGGGTATTAGTCATGGGTCGTTTGGCTTTGGGTTGGGGTATTTGGGCTAGGTATTAGTTGGGCTGGGTAATTGGGTTGGTTTAGGTAGCTTAGGTCCGAAAATGATTAAGGAAAAGGGGCTATTATTTAAATACCCAATTAAATTAGTAAATAATTCGTAAAAATGATAGATAAATAGTACAACAACAACAACTACCTAGTATAATCCCACCAAGCGGGGTCTGAGGAGGGTAGGATGTACGCAGCCTTACCCCTGCCCTTCCAGGACAGGGAGACTATTTCCAATTGACCCTCGGCTAGAGTAGATGAAGGAAGCCCTGATAGCAAGACAAACAGTTACAGAACTAAATCGGAGATAACAACAAAAAATATGAAAGGAGTACCGATAACAAGTAATAGCAAGATAGTATATTTAGACAGATAAGTCTAAGGCAACACATGAGAATATGACGAAGTCCTGCTAGAAAACTACGGAATTACCGAAGGTAAGTAGTAACAGAACAAGACACACAACTATAGCAAACTAAGGGAAAAAGGGTACAATACTAGCACTAATACAATTGAACCAGGGAAGACAAAGGGAAACTCACGACTACCTACTAACCTTCCACCCTAATCTTTCGCCTCCACACCGTTCTATCTAGGGTCATGTCCTCGGTCAGCTCAAGCTGTGCCATGTCCTTCCTGATCACTTCCCCCCAAGACTTCTTATTAGTTGTGCATAAAAATGGTTAATAACAATTATTTAACACTATGAAAATATAAGAAGTTATTGTTTTTCATAAATAAAGTAATTATAAGTATATATGGGCTATTATTCAAAATGTGCAATTTTAGCCTTTAAAATACAAATATAATTATAACAAATGCACCAAAAAAATTTAAAACCTAATATGGATGTAAACGATGAAGTTAGATGAAAAAATCATTATGAAATAATTTGTGATGCAATTAATGAGTATTTTTATATAATAAAATGTAGGAATAAATTTATTTAAAAACCTTTTAAAATTATAGAAAATTAGGAAAATTGCCTGTATGTGTTTATAAATCAAGTGATGATGCATATGTGCTATTTTGAAAGTATATATGTATATTTTAAAAATATGAGGGACGAATTAGGTATCAACAATGTCTGTAAATGGGGCATCACTTTTTACATAAAGTGCCCTTTTATGATTTTTTCTTGGAAAATTGAAAACTTGTTTTGCAAAAAGAGTCCACTGGTTTGTCTTTTGAACTAGAGTCGATCGTAACCCTAACCATCCACCGGTACAAAATAAACACTGTCCAGAACCCACTATTTTGGTTGTAGAGCAGGCTCCATAGCAACTTCAAATGTGGTGGTACGACTTGGATAAAGATGGCCAGGATTGGGTAACAAAGCATCCCGTCCACAACGTCTTCCGTTTCTTGGATTTTGAGCTTACTCCCACTTTGGAGGAAGTAGCCGGATATTCTAGTTTTGCCGGTATTTGAGAAATCAACAACTTATATTCCCAAGGTCTCTCTCTGTTCACCGATTCTTTGATCTCCTGAATATCAGTAAGCAAATCAGGAAAAACAATATAGACAAAGGATGTTGTTCCTTTTACTTCCTATATTCCAGGTATAGGCACTCAAATGGGTTTGAAATACACGAAAAGGGCCTAAACAACAAGCAAAATAAGGACACCTAGCAAATTCATTTTCGCTTTGCTTTCATAGTGGCATTTATTGGAATTATGGTCTTCTCAAATAAAGAACAAACAATTGATATCCACATGGCCAGAATTGCGCAAGTCCTCACCACCAAAGAAGATCACACACTTGCTCCAATTATATTGTCAGCCATTTATCTAGCCTTGACATTGTGTAATTCTAGGTCAAAATTCTTCGAAGGGTGCAATATTCTGTTGCAAATGTTGTTGATTGAGCATCTCTGCCATCACCCCAAATTCATGAGTTACGGACCGATCAAGAACCACCTCATTGAAGCCCGGATATCCCAATTTGAGATCTTTAAAGGCGAGTCAAATTGAATGGACTTTGGGATGGCTCCCGGTAAGGGAAGTCATACACATGGCGGCTAGCAAAAGCTATTAGTTGTTGATGGTGTAATAGCCCAGTCCACTAGTGATATTGTCCGCTCTAGGCTTAGGCCCTCATGGCTTTAAAATACGCCACTAGGGTTTAAGGCTTGTTAACTTATATACCCGACAACCACTCTTGTGTCCGCCTTGCCAATGGTCGGTCAGAGTTCAAGTGAGTTTAGGAAAAACCTGGTTAGGCAGGGCAAACCTCAGTGCTGACTCTAAACGAATCCCATGCGGTGGGGAAAACCTCAACGAGGACGCTGCGTCTATAATATGAGGTGTATGTAACACCCCAGACTTTAAACAGAGTCCCATATCAACAAAACACAAGAGGGATACTGGGTATATAAGTTAACAAGACTTAAACTCTAGTGACGCATTTTAAAGCCGCGAGGGCCTAGGCCTAGAGCGGACAATATCTCATGAGTCATGAAAAAGTCTAGTAGAGTCTTGCGGATTGGTACCGAGATGTCTGTACTTATCTTCGAGAGGCTTCGGGGCTGTTAGGAGCACTTACCTTCTTGATTCCTCATTATGTAACACCCTAGACCTTAGACAGAGTCCCACATCGGGAAAACACAAGAGGGATGCTGGTTATATAAGTTAACACGCTTTAAACCCTAGCGACGCATTTTAAAGTCGTGAGGGTCTAGGCCTAGAGCAGACAATATCACTAGTGGTCTGGGCTGTTACAGATGGTATCACAGCCACTCTTATGTCAACCTTGCTGATGGTGGGTAAGAGTTCAATTGAGTTTAGTCAAATCCCGGTTAGGAGAGGAAAACCTCAATGTTGAGCTAGGCGAATCCCATGCGATGGGGCAAACCTCAACAATGACGCTAAGTCCATAAGAGGGGGTGTATGTAACACCCCAGAATTAAGACAGAGTCCCACATCGTCAAAACAAAAAAGGGATGCCGGGTATATTAGTTAACAAGCCTTAAACCCTACTGACTCATTTTAAAGCCGCGAGGGCCTAGGCCTAGAGCGGACAATATCACTAGAGGAATGGGCTATAACAGATGGGTTTGAGAAGTGTCCAATTGTATGCACCACAGAGAGTTCTTAGACAACTGAGAAGGTACCAAGTGGTGTCCAAAGATGAAGATTTGAGTGCCCAAGTCATTGAGCTATAGCCAGAAGCTCCACTCCCCGAGACTTTAATCCAACAAATTTGAAATGGCTGCCGGTACTTGAAAGATGATACCTAGGTGCTAGGTCTCGTGAGAGGTGAGGTGGAGCCAAGTTATTCTATATGGTTTGAGAAAAAGGTCTCGCGTTGATGATGAGCAGAGCCCGAGCCCCAAAGGCCTGCCAAGAGGCCTCATATTCAGGCTTTTGATGATAAAATCTGAGAACGGTTAACCTGGGCAGAAAAGGAGAACGAATATCAAGTAACCATTCATACCCTAGAATAAACAATAAGAAGCCTCACATTCGATAATGACTTACATGCGCAAGAAGCTGAAGGTGAAAATATATGGTTGACCCGTGAGAACAAGGCGCTCTGAGCCCAACTCTGGTAAATGAGGATAGCTGCTGAAATGACTGTGAGGAGTGAGAGGGATGAAAATATCATGGGCAACTTAAGACAAAAAGTGCACGATGCAGCCGACCTGACAAAGACTTAGGAAGATTTGGCAAAGGCTCGATAAAAGTTGGCAAAAGGTGCAGAAAAACGAGTAAGGTCAGCCCACCAATTAAAGAAGAGATATGATGAAGAATATTGAAAAAGCTGGCCACCCTTGAAAATGAAATGGTTCAGTAGACAAAAGACTTCAAAACAGAAAGAGAACATTGCTATGCATTGATTTACAAATTAGGAGAGTGTGTAGAAGTTGCAAGACCAAAACAACATAACCATGCAAGTGTACAACAAACCGAACGCTTGCTCCAAGAAAAGGGTGTCATTAGAATGAGAATCAAAGAAATAGTCAATTACGCTGCAATGAAATGAAATGAATTTGAGGATATGACCAGACCTATATTTTTTGCTTCCGTGATGTCCTACGCTCGTCAAGTGATGGACGATCTAGAGCTCCTCCTGGAAGAGATTTCACGTAGGCCTGCATCGAGACCGACTGATGTCCTCCAGGCCCCCGGAATGGCATTTGAGGCTCTTATGTATTCTAGATTTTTAGCTTTCTATTTTGTATTTTACTTTTTCTCAAGTCTGTTTGTGATTTTTTTCAAGTCTATATGTTTCCTTTATTGTAGTCATCAGTACCTCTGAGTCCTTGTAATAGCAAAACCAAAAATATTTTTATTAATGGAATTTTGAAAAAAACCAATTTATTTTTCTTTTCTTTAATTTGACATTTATTCCGTTGAACTACGTAATGGTTTGATTCATGTGGTGTCATAGTACGTATGCAAACTCCATTGGATTCGATCATTTCCATCAATTAAACCGAGTGACAAAAAAAGAAGAAAGGAAAAAAAAAAAGTGACAAAATAACAAGGGAAAAACAAAGAGCCAAACAACAAAAAGAGAGAAAAAGAAATCAGGATATGAAAAAATGAATAAAAGAAAAGAACTACAGAACAAGAAAAGAGATAGTGAAAGTTGGGATGGAACACAACCTTGCAAAAATATTTTAGAAACATTTATCTATTCAGGAGCATTGCATCCCCAATGTGCAATTCCCTCTCTGTTAATTGACGCAAACTGACAAGGTCGTTGTGTGTGTAAAGCAAGACAGATCTTGGTCAGGTGGTTGGTTTTGACGGTAGTCTGGCTTCTCACCCCTACTTTACAAGATATAAAGGAATTGTCCGAATGACTTCATAAAGCAACCTCCATCTTGTTAGCACCGAGAATATCCTTGAGCTTCCTATTTCACAACCCGACTCGACAACTACCAAAGAGAACAAGAGGCTACGTCTTCGCATGTTGGAAATGTGGGACGCCTGGTCCAATGGTAAAGAACTACCAAGTTCAATCCCCAGATTTCCCGAGCTAATCCCTAGGACGGGTGGAACCACAAACATCCCTATCCCTATGTCCAACCCATTTGTCCCGTTTGGGTACCCTACTATGACAACCAACTTTACCGGTATGCTTTCTGAGGTCCGCCCCCAGGCACCATTTTCAGGAGTACCTTAAACGTTATTCACTGCACCGCTAGCCTTCACCATGGCGCAGCTGACCATGCCCAGGACATGCTTTGAGCCTTTAACATTTACCTTCCAAAGCCCGCTGTTTCACCCGGACATAACTCATGTTACTCCAGACTCATATGCTCAACAGCCACAATATGAGTCCCAATCGAACGACAAAGAGCAGTACGGAACCTGAAACATTGTTTACTTCACCGCCAGCCTTCACCATGGTGCAGCTGACCGTTCCTAGGCCATGCTTTGGGACTTCAACATTTACCTTTCAAAGCCTGTAGTTTCACCTAGACATAACTCATGTCACTCCAGACTCATATGCTCAACAACAACAATATGAGTCCCCAATCAAATGAGAAAGAGCAGTAAGGAACCCCAAGCAAGAACAAATGGATCAGAAAATGAGAAGCCTGGAACAAAGCTGAAAAACATGCAAGGCCTGAGTGGCCAAAAGAGAGTCTCATACTCCGAACTGTTTATGTTTCCTCATGTTCACTTGCTAGCTGGCTTCAAAATGCAAAATTTTAAAAGTATGATGGGCATGGAGACCTGATCGCTCATATGAAATGATACTACAACCAGGTGCGGGGTGCTGGCAGAAAAGAGGAGTTGTTAATGGCCTATTTTGGAGAAAGTCTCACTGGAATCGCTTTCGAGTGGTATATGAATCAAGACATTACCCATTGTCATGTGTGGGAGGATCTGGACCAAGATTTTGTCCGCCAGTTCCAGTATAACGTGGACATCACTTAAGAAAGAAACTCTTTGTCCAATTTTAAAAAGAAAATAGCATAAAGCTTCTGTGAATACGTTGTCAAATGGCGTGAGTAGGCCACCAGAGTAAAGCCTCCTATGGATGAGACCAAAATGGTTACGACTTTCTTGCAGGCCCAAGAGGCCGATTATTTTAAAAATATGATGTCTTCTATGGGCAAACCTTTTTCAGAGGCAATCAAAATCAGACAAATGGTAGAGAACGACTTGAAAACTGGCCGGATATTAAGTCAAGTTGCTTTGAAAGCCACCTCTCAAGCTATCCAGAACGACTCAGGGGGTTTGGCCAATCGTAAAAAGAGGAAGGAAGGAGCCATGATGGCTCCGGGATCAAGAGGGCCCCGCCGATCATTTGATCGATCTTACTTACCGCCAAGAACCCCAAAACACTACTATCCACACCAAGATGCAGCATGCTGTGACACCACCTCATTATGCGATGATGAACGCCCAACCTTACACACAGCCACATAAACACTACAACCAAGCCCGAGCTCCACCTCCCAGAAACCATCCCTACCAAGCTCCATATAACCACCGTCCACCACAAAACACACATCAATGTAATCCACACCCTCATAAGCCTCCTAGGAGAAACAATTTCACCCCTATTGGTGAATGTTACTCCACCTGATAGCATCCTAGGAAGCTTAAATCTATTAAAGGACAAGGACGAAGCTTCGGAATCTCAAAGAGGGCCTTTAACAAGATCTCAAGCTAAAAAGTTGCAAAACAAGATCATTGGACTTCAGGAGCAATCAAAGAAGTTGTTAGTTTGAAGAAGAGCTTAAGTATAAAGGATATGAGTTATCTAGGTTTAATAATTATTTTATGGCCCAAATTCATGTCCAAGAATAGGTGGATTAGATACCAAGAAACATCCTCTGAAGAAGGTCCAAATCAGGCCGTTGTTGGACCAATTTGGCACCTAAAATGTGTCCAAACTTGCAGCCCACGAAGTCCTACAAAAGCCACGTTTCTATAGCATAAAAAGGACTTACTTGATTTCCAATAAGGGTACAATAGTCGTGCTAGATGTTGAGTGCAAGTTGATGCCAAGTTGCTTGCAAATTTCCTTCAAGATTTTCAAGATTCTATCCAAGATTGGTTTGAGACTTATTTCCATATATTATTGGAATATATTTCATGATTTCCTAGTTAGTTAAGGTTATGTTTTCCTTTTACTAAAATTTTTGGAATTACTTTCCTAAGGTAGTTGGACTTGTTGTCCAAAGTAGGTTAGGACTTTATTTCATTGTTTTTAAGTACAATTTCGTGATACCCTCTCTATATAAAGTGTGTCTTCTTTGTTTTTAGACTTAGATTATTATAGACAATATCAATAAAAATTGTGAGATTTTTCTTGCACTCTTGTGTGTGGCTACTCTTGGATTTATTCTTCAACCTTCAAGATTCAACTTAAGGTGGTAAGATTAAACCCTTTTTCAAAATCTTATATCACTTCTAGGTGTTAAAGAAAGGTGATAAATTTAGGCTTATTGTTGTTCTTGTTATTCTAAAAGGTTGGGATTCATAATCTATTTCTTGTTTTTAAGCCTCTATCAAAGGCGATTAGTTTTTCGTTAGCTAATTGTTGTTGTTAGGATTCAACTTCAAGAATATATTTTTTGAATTCAATCTATCATTCATTTTCTGTCTTCTTTTTTGTTTCATTATTTTTCTTTTAGCTTCCACATGTTTCTTGATTTTTTTAGTAATTCTTGGACCCTATCGTGTTGTTATCAAGTGGTATCCAAGCATAGGCTAATAAAGATTTCAATCTTGATAATCTTGGGAGGTTCTTGAGAAAAAAGTAAAGAAAAAACAAAAAAATCAGCCAAAAAAGGTGAATAGTTGTTTGGTTTCCAAGTCAATAAAGGAAACAAGAAGAGGGGATCCTAGTTCTTGAAGATTAGGGTAACTTCTTTCCTTATTTTTGTGGGTTTTGGTTTTTCTTAATTCATTCCTTTTTTCTTTTAAAACTAAGCAATTCCTATTCTTTCTTGCTTTGGTCTTCCAATTTCCTTTTCCTTTTCTAACTCCTTATTCTTATCACTAAAAGGTTGTCAATAAGGTAGTACAAACATGTACATGCCAAAGAAATTAAAAAATATTTGGCATGCATCGATTTAATGGATTTAGGTAGTTCCACAGGAGGCGACATCGACCATTGCTTGCAGTACACTCTTTACTCAGCAGATTTTTGTGAGCCCTATTCTTCTTCGGGGACTTATATCACTTGGTATTGTACATTGTGTTTTGAAGTATAGCCGGGGTCTTGTCACTGATACTTTCATAGTATTCTTCCATTTCATTTAGAGGATCTGTAGACAAAGTGTGGGTTGTGTTTTGATTTAGGGAAAATGACTCTAAATGCTATAGTTACCGGATGTTCCGCTTTTAATATGAACGTGTACTCTTTTGGAAATTGTAAATGAATCCCCCTTTAAGTAATAAAAGATGATGTTACACACTTATCCTCTTCACATGTCTATCTCTTGTTATTGATTCTCAAATAATTCTTGGGTAAGGTTGGGTAAAAAGCATCAAGTAGGCTTGCTTGACAGGGATATCTCGGTTCACCGTCGGATGCACTCCCCAAGGTCGGGGTGTGACAATCCTAAATCACTCACTCCTCTATAAAAGGTGCAACCGAAGGCTGACTTGCAACGTTACAAGTACCAAGCTGATAACTAAGCTTAAGAAAAGTAAAGCGAGAACTATGAGAGTCAAGGTGAGGATTGTATTTGGTTCTAAGTGCATCTCATAAAAAGTATACAATTTCTAAGGTCTTAAAATAATAATTCCTAAATTACGAACTTATGGAAATTCATAGATGACTGAGTATTCTTAATGATGTGTCCTATGAAAGGCTTCATGAGATCTAGTAAGAATGGCAAGCTTAGTCTGAGATATAGAGGGCCTTACAGAGTCATTCGATAGAATGACTGAGTAGCTTTTGAGCTTGAATTTCCCTCCAGAGTTAATGTCAGTCCATTATCCATTTTATGAAAGTGCATTGGAGACCCTTCTCGGGTTATTCCAATAGATAATGTTCAAATTACATATGATATATCCTACGAGGAGATTCAAGTGGTTATCTCAGATCGACCGATTTTAGGTTGGGAACCAAAAAGGTAGCCTTCGTGAAGGTGTTATGGAAAAATAAGACCATCGAAGAAATGACGGTGGGAGGCCAAAGAGGAGATGAAATCTAAATATCCCAACCTATTTCAAACTAAAGATATGGCTCGAGATGAGATATTACAACATAGACCGGTTTAAACCAGGTCGTGGGGTGAGGTCTTATTTTTGACTTACAATACTTATGATTGATGTGTGTGTAAGGCTTTGTGTATTATATGCATTGGCCCTGTGTGGCATGTATAATATGTTGTCTAGCTACAGGCATGTTAATTTTAGTCCAGTGTACAGTGTAGACTCTGACGGAATTTTCGCAAGTTTCTAAGAGTTAACATCCAAGGACGAATGTTCTTAAGGGGGTAAGGATGTTGCACCCCTTACTTTCATGTTAGAATGCGTCTTAAATGAATCAATACAAGCTGGAGAGTTTAAGGACCTTTACAAAGATAACGATGAGTTAACACATGTGTTATGGAAGTATCGTTAGGGTTGGAGACTAAACAAATCAAAGATCAGGGTAAACTAGGAGTGCTTAATATGATAAGGAGGTCATGTAGTAAGGAACTTGAATCATATAATATTCATATGTTATATTTTGACGTCAAAAAAGTCTTAAAACAAAAGTCCACAGAAGTTGTTACAAGATATGTACATAATCTCACTTAAATTTGGGTCTAATGGCATTAAACTTTTCTCTCAATATACTTGAAATTACGTGGTGATATACCCACCAAATTTAATATTTATGAGTCTAGTTTTCACCAAATTAAAGCATTCGTCGATACAACATTGAAGTAGAGTGATACTTGTGGCTTTGCGAGACTACGTGGGTAGCCCCTATGTGACCCACATGGTCGGTGGCCGACTTTCACTTATTTGTTTCCTCTTTTGGGATGAGCTTTGCTCATTTATCGACCTCCATCTATCCTCACACTATCCAAACCCTCCCAAACAATTCCTCCAAGGATCGAAACAAATTCCAAAAAACTACACCATAATCAAACATTAAGTTAGCTTAAAGAAGGCAGAATCTACAAGATTGTAATGATGTTGAGGGTTGTTGTGCGCTAAAAAAAGCCTAGATTAAGCTTGTGGGTTCTGTATAAGGTATGTAACTACGACCTTAAACTCCCAAAAAAAACTTCCAAGTAGTTCACAAGTGATTAATAGTGAACCTTGATGATTTAACCAAGATTAACCTTGAAGATTAGCTTAAGTAAAAATTAGCACTTCTATGGTGTTGTATTGCCATTGGGGATTGTTGAGTATAACTTGGATTTTGACTTAAAGCTACTGCAGGAGGTATGTATATTGTATTCATGCTTGTGCTTAGGTTATCGTGATGTTGATTGAGTTAAATTGATGGAATAGACATGATCTAGAGAAAGAAGTTGCTAATTTAGGATAGTTGTAGTTATGGATTGTTTTCATGTTATTAATATATGGTATAAGGATGGAATCATTGATGAATGACTTCATTATCCTGTGTTTAAGTTAAAGTAATAAGTCTATAAGGGGTGATATGGGGTATATAGGTTCCAATCTGAGCTTGCAGCTCGTCGTGAAGTAGTTGTGACTTGTTGTTGTTGTTGTTGTTGTTATATGGTGTCTTTGTCGCGCCCCCTTTTTCCTTCTGCTTTAAGATCGGTCAAGGTTCTTGACATTATCGGGAGAACTCGTTTCCTTTTGGGAAAAGGGTATACAAGGAGTTGAAGAGTCGCCACCTAACGAATTAAGGTGTGTTAGGGCACATACTAAGGGTCATTTACAAACATAGATTTGGATAACCAGAGATTGGGTAAGAGCTTGAAATTACTCTAAGAGGAAGGTGTTAGTCAACCCTCAAAGTTCATAATTGTGGTTCCCGACTAAACAACTTTGTGAATTTAGACAAGTAGCAAATAAGAAATTTAAAGTTTAAACAAGCAAAGAGTATTGAAAAGATTTGCAGTCTAAGCACACGTGTGCAAAAGATTTTGAAAGTATTAGAGTCTAAGTATGTATATAGGGTTTTTGAAAGGCTTATATTCTAATCACATATGCATAATTAAAATTTAAAGTATAAGCACATCTATGAAGGATAGGGGAGTCCTAGGTTATTTATCCTATAGGATCACGTCGGTAGAATACCCGGTAATCACTCCTCACAAGAAGGGCTACACGTGGCATTAGCGCACCGGTCATCATATCCATGTGTACCCTATCCCCCCCGTAAGCGGTTATTTAAGCGAATTTAATTTAACGACCTCTATTGCGTGCTGTTACCCGTCCCTTCTTAATGGTCCCAGAGGAATTTAGGACCTCTACCTATAGACAGTTCTAAACAGACCCCTAAGGTTTAAAGGAGAAAATACTAAGGCGACAAGCAAGAACACATAGGACTTCAGCAAATAAAACATGAGGGAGAAAATAAGAGGCTCAGGTTTACCTATGCAAATAATGCATGTAAACATCACGACTCAGAAACAATAAGGGTATTAATCAGGATCCTAGGACATGATTCAAAGTGGGTATAAGAACCAAAGAGATATGCAGTTTTATTTCATGAACACAGAAGCCGGGCCTAATTATTTTGCCTACTGGTTTTAAGCCTGTTAAGCATTAAGTAGTAAACACAAAGAATACAATTTTATAAGAATCAGTTTTACTTGAATAGAATAATTAAACGTGAGGTTGTTTTCTATCTTTTTCATGCATCAGTAGTTTAACTAGGTGTGACTGAGCGAGTACAAAGTCCTAAAAACATGGTATCTAATGTGTACATACATAATGTAGAATGCAGAATTCCCTAAGAAGGATTTCTAAGTGCACACATGATTTCAGGATATGCAAAGTCCTAAAGCAGGATTTCTAGATGCACAATGCAAAGCTCCTAAAACATGATTTCTGAGTGCACAAAGGTTACAGCATTGTTGGACATGATTTTTAAAGATGTGGAAAGTGACAGTTTATATTAATGATTGCCATTTATCCTAAAGAAAGGATTTCTAAGTGATAATAATAGTGCCAAAATGAGATGCTGAAAATAGTAGGCATAAAACCTAGGAGCATGATATCTAATGCATGATACGTATTGATCCTAGACATAGATTTCTAGTGCGCATACAAAAATGTAAACCTAAAAGCATGGCTTCTACCCTTGATGTAGATAACCTATATAGCTACCCTCCCATTTTCACTATCCATCCCCCAATATTCGTTTACAATAAATTATTACAAATCAGTATTGAATGAATTACATAAGTAGATAAGGAAAATAAGAAGTTACACTATAGGGAGCCTGCAAATAGGCCAAAATTTTCAGAGTTTTCAATGCTAGATGGTTTCATAGCCTTTCATAATATCCGGGTGTGTTAGAGTTCCCTAAGGACCTCAAAGGACCCCGGGTAGTGCTCACACAAAGATTTCACAACCATACTTGAGTAAGTGTAGTGTGGAAGAGCCAGCTCTAATGTATCAGAGTTCAGAGGGATCTCATAGGGATCCCTAAGCAGTCACATATTAGAGGGGCATAACTTAAAGGTCTAAGAGTATAATGAGAGTGCTTGACATAGTTTGAAAAAGGTTTAAGTAGGAAAACAGTTTGAAAAGAGACTTGCTTGAAGTAGTTTTGTAAAGGTTTAAGTAGGAAAACAATTTGAAAAGAGACTTGCTTGAAGTAATTTTGTAAAACAACAGAGGAGTTATTCAATGAGACAATTTCATAGGAGTAGGGAAATCAACAAACAACAGACCAAACTAAAAAAAAAAAAACAGGTTCAGCATCACACATAGAACAAAGAAACAAGACAGACCTAGCACCACCAGCCTTCACACAAGGGTAATTAGCTAATTGGGGACAGGTAGAGCACAAAAGTAAATACATAGATATAGGAGCATTTAAGTACAGAATCAGCAATATACTAAGAGGGTTAAGGTACAACATGAGCTTCAGAGTTAACACAGAACTTAGGGTACAAGTTGTCTTTGCCAAAGACAGGTTCATACTAAACTAGTTAAGCATACAAGGGAACAGAGTTACATTGAGCCATACTATAGAATGAGGGAATGATATCTCATAAGCATGCTGATTCTAAAGG